>CAUYPO010104378.1:0-14392 GCA_963574435.1 Cheirogaleus major
TTTCTATATTTTAGTTGGCCAATTAATTTCTTTCTATTGTTTAGTAGAGGTGGGGTCTCGCTCTTGCTCAGGCTGGTTTCGAACTCCTGAGCTCAAACGATCCGCCCACCTCGGCCTCCCAGAGTGCTAGGATTACAGGCGGGTTTTCCTCCTTAAATGCTCCAAAGTAGTTGCGTTTTAATTCACATGATGTGAATGTGGCGGACACACCCACCATTCCACAGAGGTCATCCCGTTTTTGGCCTTGGCCAGAGGCCTGGGTCACAGTGTGCCCTTGTGGTATGGATCCAGGGATGTCCCAGTCACAGCCCTCTTGGCTGTGTGGGCACGAGCCTAGCCTGTCCATCGTCACCTCCCTGTAACTGCTGTATCCCAGAGTGAGCAGGAAGGACAGGCCTCGGTGTGCTACGTGGAAGGTCGTGGCAGGGCTGCTGGGGGAGGTGGGTCCCTGGGCTGACCCCGCTCCTCTTTGTCTGCTTACAGCTGCCCTACGAGAAGGCCTGCAAGAATAAGCTGTTTTGTGTCGCTGAGTTGCAGCTGGCCACTATCGTCTCTCAGTGAGTAGGGTCCAGTCGTTATTGCTTCCTGCCATTAACTTCCTCCTGAAGGCTCGCCTGGGCAATCCCTCCTCAGGACCCAGGCACACGCCCTTCCTCTTCCCCTCATGGCTGGAAAAGGGCCTTTGCACTTACTGTCTCGTCACGTCCTCAGCCACCCCATGGGGGAGGCAAGACGGAGATGTGCATTCCCATTTGATAGATTGGGAAACTGGCTCAGGAGCTGAGGGCCCTGCAGAGGGTCACAGTGGCCATTTGGTGGACTTGAACCCAGGTCTCTTGACGTCCTGGACAGTGCTGTGTTCGTGACCTAGTGGTCCTCGCTTCCAGGACAACCTCAGTTAGAGGTAACCTCTTTCCTGGCTCACCTCTTGGCCAAATTAATTAATTAACTCACCAAACATTTCTGAAGCATCCACTCTGTGCCAAGCATGGTAGGTGCTGGGGGTATCTCAGCGAACAACACAGACAAAAATCCCTGCCCTCCTGGTGCATTTAGGGTGAGAAGATTCTACGTTGATGAGTTGCACTTCGAAGAAAAATAAGACAGGGAGGTGGGAGGGAGTGCTGAGCGGGGGTGGTGGTCAGGGAGGGTGACGCTTTGGCACCTACGGGAGGAGGTAGTGGAACGAGCTTTATAGGTGTTGGAGGGAAGAGCAGTCGCAGACGCCCTGGGATGGGAGCCTGGCTGGCAGGTGGGAGGCGGGCAAGGACCCAGTGTGGCTGCAATGGAGTGAGGGAGGGTGGGGTGACATGGGAGTAGGGGGAGGGGAAGATCCAAGAAGGCTTCTCGGGCCCTCATAAGGGCTTTTACTGTGAGCTGGGAGGCCAGAGGAGTGATGTGATCTTGCATTTTAGCAGGATCCTTCTTGCCGCTGTGTTGAGAACAGACCATGGGAGCAGAGATGGGAGTGGGGAGGTAGCGATGACTCCTACTGCAGTGACTCAAGTGAGAGGCCATGGTGGCTTGGACCCAGGTCATAGCAATGAAGGTGGTCATATTTTGAAGTTAGAGCCCATAGGATTTGCTGACAGTGAATCTGGGGAGTGAATGAGAGGGGGTCACAGCCCAAGCATCTAGAACTGCACTGTCCAACACACTAGCCACTAGTCATGTTTGGCTATTGAAATTTAAATGAATTAAAATTAAACACAATTAAAAAATTAGTTCCTCAGTCGCGCTTGCCACATGTTAAAGGCTCAGTACCCACATATGGCTGGTGGTACTGGGCAGCACAGATACAGACTATTTCCCTCACTGCAAAAGTTCTATTGGGCCACACTGAATTCTAGAATGATGCGGTTGCCAAGAATATGAGTTTTTGGTTTTAGATGTGATGGTCTTAAAATGTGCCCCCCCCCACTAGTGCAGTGTGTATATCATGATACTGATGGCCAGCTGGCCAGAGTTGGCATCTATGGGGAAGAACACAAGTCCTGGTGAGCCCTCTCGTAGACACTGGCAGGACCAATTCAAGACTTCCAAGTGCGTTGGAATCCAGCTTAACCAGCAGGTGCAGCTGTTTCCAGCCGGGAACTGCAGCCAAGAACCGCCCTCCCTGCCAACCACTTGCAAAACACAGACACAGCACCCACAGCTTGCCCAACATCGCCTCCTAGTGTACATTACAAGCAATATCTTCTATTTCAAAAGTGTTATTACTGAGCCCAATTGTCAGCATCCAACTGTCTCGGTGTTTTTTGACCTTTCTGTGGACGTGGATCCCCTAAAGAATCGAATAAATACTACAGACTCCTCTCCCTAGAAGTTCACATGTACATACATAAATGTTTGCATTCCAGATCCTCTGAAATTGTCCCTGCACTTCAGGTTAAAAAAAAAACCCCTGTTAACTATTCTCATGACATTCAGATCGCTCTCCTGGGCTCTAGAACAGTATTTCTAACTGATACTTCAGTACCTCTACCTTGTTATCCTCTGGGCACATCTCATGTCCCAGACTGAACTCGTCTTCTCCCACCCTTGGGTCTCCCTCCTGTGTTCTCTCCCTCAGTGGACAGCACCCACTGCCCAGCCATCCACGCCAGAAGCCCAGAACTCATCCTTAACACATCTCTTGCTCGCTCTCTTGCTCTCGCTCTGCTTGCCTTAGCATCTCTGATGTCTTTCCATCTCTACTGCTAGTGTCTTATTTCAGGCATGTGTCATCTCTCAGATGGATGCCACAACAGGCTCTGTCTCTGCCTCCAATTAGTCCATCCTCATCTCAACAAAACAATAAACAACAAAAGCAAATGATAAAGACAAAACAAAACAATAACAACAAAACACATGTCACATTAGTTCCCGGATATGCACATTCCATCTGTGGACATTTCAGATGGTTAAAGAGTTTTCTTTGTATTGTTATATGTTTGCCTGTAGATCTCAACTACAGGGACTACAGATAGTGGTTTTGCAGTCTGGGTCCCATAATACCTCAGCAGTATTAAGGAAGCTCTCACCTATACCCAAGTCTTCTCTTCTCCAGGCTGAGTGGGCTCATGTTTTAAATGATAGCCTTTAAATGGGAAGGATCCGAATGATTTTGTGGGTGGGAAAGCTGAGGCCAAGAAAGAGGTTCCCTTGCGAAGGCAGGACAGTTTGTCTTGTGCACACTCGTCTGCAAAGCTGAACAGTATGCCAGCCAATAGGAAGTGCCCCATAAATATTTGCGGAATGGATGGATTTGTATCATGGTGTACCTTGCCTAGGGTCACAGTGATGGTGCTAGAAAGAGGATTTGGATCCAATGCTCCCAACTCTTTGGAGGCTGCTAGACCTCAGGCAATTTAATTAGCCTCTCTTGGCTTCTGTTTCCTTGTCTATAAAACAGAGAGTGGCTGGACTATTTCATAGGGTTACTATGAGGATTAATTGAGCATGTGAAACACAGTCCTTGGCACATGGTAAACACTAAACGAATGGCAGCCATTATCATCATCTCATGCAGCAACTGAGATGGGGGTGGCAGTCCAGGTATTTGCTTATGTCAAGGGGAAAAAAGTCTAGGCTAGATGTATCCCTTAGGTCTGAGGTCCCCAACCCACAGGCTATGGACTGGTACTGGTCTGTGGCCTGTTAGGAATTGGGCTGCACTGGAGGTGTATTTACAGCTGCTCCCCAATGCTCGCATCACTGCATAAGCTCTGCCTCCTATCAGATCAGCAGCAGCATTAGATTCTCAAAGGAGCACAAACTACTGTAAACTGTACTTGCAAGGGATCTGGGTTGCGTGCTCCTTATGAGAATCTAATGTCTGATGATCTAAGGTGGAGCTGAGGTGGTGATGCTAGCGCTGGGGAGTGGCTGCAAATACAGATTATCATTGGCAGAGAGGTTTGACTGCACAATAAATGTAATGCACTTGAAGCATCCTGAAACCATTTCCCCCACCCTGCTGCTGGTCCATGGAAAAATTGTCTTCCATGAAGCCAGTCCTTGGTGCCAAAAAGGTTGGAGACCACTGCCTTAGGCAACTTATCTAAGAAGTTAGTTAAGAGCGTGCTATTCTATTACATTGAAGTTTTTATGGAGTAAATAAACTGGTAACACTTTTATCTGTACACTGTGCAGGCAGGAATTGGTGGTGGGTCTCACGAAGGAGCTGACCATGAACATTAACATAACTAACTCTGGGGAAGATTCCTACATGACAAGCATGACTTTGAATTACCCCAGAAACTTACAGTTTAAGAGGATACAAAAGGTAACTATGATGGCAGCTTTGCAAACAGGATTCTCATACCCTTCTCTCCCTGCATGCTTGCTTTTCTGCGGCAACCTCCTAACTGGTGTCCCTGCTTCCAGCCTCCTCCTGGTCCATCCAATAAGAGGTGAGTAGCTAGATGAACCGCCTGCAGTATGGCTGTATGCTGTGGATCCATTCTCTGCTCTAAAAACCTTCAGTGGTGCCATTTCGCTGCATGATCACCCATCCCTACCTGCAACCTTTCTTAACCAGGGTTCTGAGAGATAAATAAGCTCTCAGTGCCTTAAGGCATTAAGGCATTGAGAAAGCAAAAATTAGCTTGGACAGGGAAAATAAAAAATCTTCCCTGCCATTCCCTAGGCTGGGATGGCAGGCCCAAATGCAGCTGCAAAGATGATAGGAAAACAGCCTTCCTCCCACAGACACCCTGCAGCTGTAGAGCATCACGACACAGAGAAATTTTGTTCTCTAAAATCATAGATGATCAGAAACTTTGCTGCTTGAAATTATGTCAGTAATTATGAGCCCATCTCACTCTTGCCTGGAGAATCTAGGTCACTTTAACAAAAAGAAGCAATCTCCATTTCATCTGAGGTCCAGAGCTTCTGGTCATGTTTCTGGACACAGCTCTCCACCCTAGATTAATAGTTTCTAAGGAAGTGGGGCCTGGGTCCACTTTGCAGTCCAGCCGTGATGTTGACTGAGCCCTTTACACATAGCCCTGCTTTGCTTTCAGGTCATAAAAACACTGATTTACATTTCACCCGAACTCTACCCTTCCCCAGAATCCTTTAATAACTCTTTTTCTCTTTGTTTGGTGAGACACACCACAGCGCAGTTTTCCTCATTGCAATGAATCCATAAACCTGACTTTGTCGAACTATAGGTTTGTCCCTGGCCGTCTTAGGCTATATGGGCTAGGACAGCATCCTTTACATGAATGAAATTCTATGCAGTTAGAAGGGAGCTAGTGATATACCAACCTTGGTAGAATTAATAGTCACTCCAATCATTGTCGGTAGAGAAAGACTGTGTGGCAGTGCTTGGCACATGCTGCCCTTCCAGCCCATCTCAGTGCGTTAAGTTTGCACAGGTCCAAGGCCCAGTTCAAATGTCTCCTTCCCTGGGAAGACTACAGATTCTCCTAGTTGGGATTTCTTTTTCCACTGCTACTCTTGTACCTGTCTTGCAGAAGCACCCCTTAGGCCTTGTGTTTAACTCCCTCAAGGATCTAATACCGAGCCCTCCTGCCCAGTTGGTGAGGAAGAGAGGGACCAACTCTGACTTGCTTGTGTTCCCAGCTTCTGGCAGAGTGTCTGGCATGTAGGAAAATCAGTGAATGTTTGCTGAATTGGTGTGAAGAAACTGCTCCTTTTTTATCGCACTTTAAAAAGGGTGTCTTCTGTGTTCACAGCCTCCCTCTCCAAACATTCAGTGTGATGACCCTAAGCCAGTTGCTTCTATGCTGGTCATGAACTGCAAGATTGGTCACCCCATACTCAAGCGGTCCTCTGTGAGTCGGTTTTGATTGGTTGGCTCTTCTCACTTCCCTGGAGGTGGGGCCTTCTACATCCCAGTCTCTGTTTTATTTTTTTTTTTTCCCTTGCAGAACTCAGTCTACCCAGTCTCATTTGAATCTCTCAGTTGTGGTTTCTACACCTCCCTTTCCTGTAGTCAGTCCTTAGTGATGCTTAGAACTGCTAGGTTTGCTCTGCAAGTAGGGAGTGGTGGGGCTGGGAGACGGCTTCCCAGCATACAGCTGCAGCTAAACTGTGGGCTCACCGCGGCACAGTAGAGTGAAGCTGTGGGTAGTATGGAAGGCCCATCAAACCAAAAGTTGTCAGCCCCGAGGTGAGTCCCTGTGCTGCCACTGATGATCTTTGTGCTGCTCTGGGAAATCTCGGAAGTGGTTTCCTCCAGTGTGAAGCAGTCCGCCCTGCTTACTGCATATTTGAATTGTGAAGTTTAAATGCAGTAATGGATGTGGAAGTATGCTGTGCTACGAAAATGTGAGGAATAGGAATTGTTTCCTGAGTGTTTTGCCAGCATTGAGCGGTTTGAATTGTGGGTGGTATAGAGAGAAATCAAGTGACAATTTTCTCCCCTTTAAAATAGGCAAATGTGTCAGTAGTTTGGCAGCTAGAGGAGAACGCCTTTCCAAACAGGACAGCAGACATCACTGTGACTGTGACCAAGTAAGTAGTGCCTGCGTCTTTTGCCCTGGAAGAAATCTCCCTCCCACATGCATGCTGAGAGCTATGGCCCCCTTTCTGCCCAGGAAGAGGGGAAACCTCACTGAGCCCACAGAAGGCAGTGACTCAGCTTTCTCTTCTTGTTAGCAGATATTTAATTCTTTTATTCAAACATAAAGTAAAACTATGGTATAGTCTGGTAGAGTGAGCCTTGGACTGGAGTTCTAGTTCTGGTTCATTTAACTTTCGAATCGCTCTGTCATCTGCAAAACCTCTGTGTTCAGGGGTAAGGTGAGGAATGGTGTTGGGAAGAGGTTCTCAAATGGGGCTGATTCTGTAGAAAATTTTGACTGCCATGACTTGGGGGGAGTGCTACTGGCATCTAGTGGGTAGAAGCCAGGGATACTGCTAGGCATCACATAGAACAGTACAGGACAGGCCCCACAGCCCAAGAATTAACTGGCTCAAAATGTCAATAGTGTGGAGGTTGAGAAACTCTTTTAAAATCAGTATTTTTCTGGGTGTGGATTTCTAGTGATTCTTCTGTACTCTAATTGCTTACCTCAGAGAACCTGTTCTTATCTGACTCCCTCAGCCCCCATGACCCTGGGAAACCAAGGCAAAGCAGCACCAGTTATATACAAAGCAGGTGTGCTGTGAACTAATGTTCTTATTCCTAGTTTCAATGAAAGAAGGTCTTTGGCCAGAGATACCCACAGCCTTCAATTCAGGCATGCCTTCATTGCAGTTCTTTCCAAGTAAGTACTCCCAAGGGGCCAACACCAGTGTGACTGCCATGCCTGGGAGACAGATTTAGGTATTCTCTCCTGTGGATGGAACTGGTGGTCGGGATGGATGTAGGCATTGTTTTTCTCTGACAGGAGGCTGCTTAGAACCCAGGCTCCGACATTGATCTTTAGGGCACTAACAGTTGGGTCCTAGGAATTCCACAGTAGTCATCAAAGGAGCAGTACCAACTAGTCTTGCTACTAAAGAGAACTTACATGTTGCTATGGAGGGAAGAAGAGAGGGCTGGGGAACTGGGAAGGAGGGAGAACAGTAAGGCCACTCTGAGATGGGATGATTAGAAAATGAACCAGCCCTACTATACAGAACTCAAATATTCCACCTCATCCCAACCTCCCTACAACCACTTTACATTTTGACATTCAGCTTTGATTCCCCTAAAGGATCTGCTGCCCTCTGTCCTAGTGTATCCAACTGGTAGCATTCTAGTTTATTCAAAATGAGGAGACCTTGAGGCCTAACACATGTTCTCTCAATTGCAGGCCATCAATAATGTACATGAACACAAGCCGGGGGCTTTCTGAGCACAGAGAATTCCCCCTCACTGTAAGTGCTTAGTGATTATCACTGCAAAGCTACAGGTGCAAAGCATCACCAGCCTGACTTCCTACTCTCTAATTTGCAGATACATGGGGAAAATCTCTTTGGAGCTGAATTCCAGTTGCAAATTTGTGTTCCAGTCAAAGTACTAGGTCTCCAGATTATAAGAGTGAAGAACCTCAAGGAGACTCAGGTACTTTAAGGCTATTATTTATCATGATCACGTCTCTTTCCAAAATGACTATGGATTCTTAGAGGTATAAAAACTAGAGTACTAGAAAGGGAGTAAAGACAAATTAACCACAGGAAAACATTAGGTGTAAATTACCAAAGTCATGTTCACAAGAAATATCAACCGCTCAGGTCTTAAGGCAATGTTTCAGTTTTCCTCCCCTTCATGAAAAATAAGCAAAAATTCCAACCTTTTTAGTAGCCATGGAGACATTTGCTTTCCCTTTGAAAAATCAATAAATTCTGCATCTCTACATGATTGGTGAGTTTGATAAACATGTAACATTTCTCACACTTCCCCTATAAATTGTCTACTATCTTCCTTTCCTCCCCCCCCTCTAGCCTGTCTTTTTTGGTCTCTGCTTTGCTATACCATCTTTGCTTTCAGTTGACTCATCTGTAGTCTGGTTCCCAAAGCCAGCCTTGATACCTAAAACAACACACTCTGATCAGTACGATAGCTGAGGCCTAGGCTTTCTTGATTTCCCCCCACCCCCTACACAAAGTAGTTCAAAAATGAAAATCTGGAAAGGGATTTACAGAATGGTCTCTGCTGACTATTAGAAAGGAGGCTTATAAGTTATAAACACTTGTTCTCACATGTAGTTTACTTTTTAAAAACATTTGTGACAGCAAGTTTAAATATTTCAACAAACATTTGTTTCCATTTGGAAATAAAATTCTGTTTGCAAAGCTGATTGGAAACATGTGAGAATGGGAATGCCACCCTGCCTTGTGGATAGATGTTGAAACAGCACCAGAGGCTTTCAGACCAGTGTCCTCTTATTGTGAGGCAGAAAGACACACTTGGCTCACTGAAATAGACTGTGTTGGCAGAGCAGGTCAGTGGCAGAGCTGAAGTTCAGCATTGTCTTATGGAAATACTGGATCTTTTTCTTCATTTGCTTCATGGCATGGGTGTTACATTTGGTCTTGAAGGTCATTTCTTTCAGAATCTTATCTGTGAGGTAATGTAGCCAGAGCACATTATTATAAGGGTGATATTCACCCCAGCAGTTGTTATTCTCCTTACGCATGAGCCTGTAGATCTCAAACTGGTAGTCGCCTTCACCTGTAAATAGGTCCTCATCCATGGACATGTCACAGAAAACCACAATCCCATCCCGTTCTAAACGTGACAAGGTGTAGTCAATGATGTTGACTTGCAGCCCACAGGTGGGGATGGTGTTTGTCTTCCCATTGAGGGTGTACTGGACCTCTTTGAGGCTGGTTTTTTTCAAGAGCACATTCCCCCAGTGTAAGTCTCGGTGCTCAAAGTGCAGTGATGCCTCTGCCACTGCGAGGGATGCTGTGATCTGGTGTAGAATGCTCTTTGCAGTAGCCATGGAAGACAACTTCTTTTTCATTTGCTCTAAGTCAATCCCTCCAAACTCAAATTCCAACACAATGAAGAGTTGGTCGTCCTTAAAAATGTCAGGCCGGTCATTTGCAGACCTTTTGGTTGAGTTATACTGATCCCAGGCTTTGAGGAGCAATGGAGGGTAGGACCCTTGAACACAGTGCACTGAGTTCAGCCCAATAAAGCCTTCTGTGCGGTTGCATACCTCATCAGACAAGAGACTCAACTCTTTGGAGATGATGATCTCTGGCAGGATTTCCTCAAAGGTTTTCTGATGGGATCCATTGACTAAATCTGGTCCTTCAATAGCAATGATTTTTAGGGCTACAGGTGTGTGATCAGTAATTGTTTTAAACACTTCACCAAACACCCCCTCCCCAATCTTCTCACAGTGTTCCAGTTTTTCAGTGGAAAAAAAATGGCTAAAGGGGATGGGTCCTTCCTGATTGCATTCCCCATAAACCTTTTCAGCATCAGATGCCTTTTTGTTGGCAATATGTAGAGTCTTTAAGGGGCTTAACAAGTACATAGAAGAGGAGCGCCTAGAGGACAGAGCACTGTTTGTTCTGTTCATGACAGGAGGGCTTGAATATTCTGATATGAGGGACCGAGAGAGAGAACTGGCAATGGTACAGTTGCTGCATACCTCTGACACGTCAGTCACAATTTTCTTCTTATGAAAACTGAATGAGGCCCTGGTTTTGGTCCAAGAGCAGGCATTCTGTACGTGAGTCACGTCCTGGGTGAGGAATGAATCTTTTCCCATCTTTTGTCCCTTTTTAAACTGGTGGTAGTGAAGGAGGGAGTTTTCCACTGCCTCCTGATGTTTCCTTTTCCGTCGCTGCCCAGTTCTCTCAGGCCTGTTGATTCCCCCAGGTACAGTACATCCAGTGGCCTCCTTATATTCTATCTGGACAGCCCTTTGAGACCCAATCTCTTGACAAGAGTCCTGGTCTGTGACCCTCTTCTTACCTGTGCTTGATGGACCTGGGCACTCCAGTCTGTTTCCCACTAGTTCCCTTTCACAGCAGGACTCCTTCATATTCTTCCCATCTGCCTCAAACTCAGCATCCTCAGAGTTCCCCGAGTCCATAGGGCTCAAACCAAAGAGAGCTGACCTGAGGCTGGCACGGGCTTGGTGGACCATCCTGGTGAACCTGCCTCCTTCTGTTGCTGCCCTTTGGGAGCAGGGGAGAGATGCTTGGTCCAGGGAAGCTTCTGGGAAGTGGAAGCCGTTCGGGACTGCAGAGGTTGCTTGCAGAGAGGCGGAGGGGCAAGTGGAGACGATACTGCCCCTTGGTGCTGGGGACCCGGGGTCGGGCGAGGCCGGGGAGCTGAACAGGGAGGCGCTGGTGCCCAGCTCGTCGCAGTTCGTGGGCCGGCTGCACACGCTGAGGTCCAGGCTGAGGGTGTCCGGGGTGCGGCTGGGTAAGGGCGGCGGTCGGAGAGGGCCGCAGGGGGTGCTGCACTTCTGTGGGGGCCGAGGTCGCAGCCTCAGACGTTTTGGGGTCACAAACTGGTTCGGGCTGTCCTTGGGGACTCGGCCGCCACGGCGCTTCCGTTGTCGACGGCCCGGGCTGCCAGAGAAGTCCGGGTCGTCAGGATCATCGGAAGCGACAGACTGCGACAGGCCGCCGCTGCTGGTCTCGCTGCTGCCGCTGCTGCTGAAGACACGCCTCCGGTCCTGCGGCGGGAACCACTGCGCGGTTGCCCGGGCCGGTCGCCGCCGCGGCCTCCCGCCGCCCGCAGCAGCCCCATACGTTCGGAAAAGCCGGCTCCCCGGTCGCGGGAGCGAAGCCGCCATGGATGCCACCCGCCAAGCGGTTCAAATCCAAGCGCCGCGAGACTTCCGCACAACGCGTACACGTCCACCTGTCTACTGGGTCCTAGCGCCCGGCCGCGCGCATGCGCGTCTCGCCGGGGGTCTCGCGGGAGCCGGGAGGGCAGAAAACTACCGGGCTTTGGTTTGCTCAAGTTCATGGCGGGAATGGCTCTCGTTTCAGGCCTCCACTGTGTGCACCCGGAGTCAGAAGCTCACTTGTGGGAACAGTCCGGTTCAGGTAAGCGCAGATGTGCCGAGAGGCCGAGGGAGGGCGGAGGGCCCGAAGTAGGTGACAAGGGAGGCCAGGATGCTACTTTGCAGGGTTATCCCCTGCAGGCCAATGCAGGGCGGCCCCCAAGCCCCTCCTCAGCTTCGTCACTGGTCACATTTGCCAGGGTTGGAGCTTTGCATGGGTCAAGGTGAGCGCTAAAACTGCTCACACCTTTTATTGTGGGGCCTTAGGTGCTCTGTGTCCCAAGTGTTAAAAATTTCAGCCTTTCCATACGAATTGTGCTAACTAGACTTCCCTTTTCCAGCATGTGGAAGAATGGCATTCAGTGAACTGTGCCATCACTTCAGATAAAGAAAATATAACTATGGCTGCAGAGATCTCCTTGGATCACGCTAAGCAGGTACTTAAGACTGCGAAATGCTCCAGCTGTTCATGGCATTTCCCCTAGAAAGGACAATAGCATCTAAAATATAACATGTCCAAAAGAGGTCTTTTGGTGCACCTTCTGCCCCATCCTATTCCTTAGCCAGTTACTCAGGCTGCCCTCAGTAGAGTGATTTACTCCAGTTACAGTACCAGGAATTCTAGGAGTTACCTGTGACTCTTCCCTTGCCTACATCCCCATATCAATTCCAGCAGCAAGCCCTGCCATCATACTGCCAAAATATATCCTAAATACATTCACTTCTGCCCATTTCCAGTGCTACTGTTGTAATTCAGGCCACTGTCTCTTGCTGGGGCTCTTGCAGTAAACCTGAACTTGCTCTTCTTGCCTCTGCTTTTCCCACACCCTCTACCAATAATTCTTTACATAATAGCTCTCCATCTTCTAAAAGCAAGCATTAGATTGTGCCACGCCTCTGCTTAAAAAAAAAGAAAGAAGTGGCTTTCAAACACACTTAGACTATAATCCATACTTTTTTCATGGCCTGCAAGGCGCTACCTGATCTGGTCTCTGCTTAATTCTCCGACTTATCTCCTACTACTCACCTTTCTCTTCCCTCTGTCCCTTTCTTCTACTTAGTTTATTTTGTCCTTTCTGTTCTGGCTTGCTGATATTATTCTGGCCACAGGACTTTTGGACTTTCTGTTCCTGTGTGTAACACTGGTCTTCCCCTAGATCCTCACTGGGTGGTTTCTTCTTAAATTTAGTTCATTTGTTATATTCTTAGAGAGACCTTCCCTGATCTAGTGATCAAGTTTAATATCTTGCAGTGATCCAGGTGAAAGACATGCAGGTCCCAAGTAAAGAAGTAGCAATGGGGGTGGAGAAAAAAGGGACAAGTGCAAGAGAGAATTAAGGGAAAAAAAGAATTGTGAAGAACCGACTTTAGGTGGGGGTTGTGGCACAAGGTAAAGGGTAAAGGAAAAGAAGCTGAGGAATAACTGCAGATTTCTTGTTTGGGTGACTTTGTGGACTGTTGGGGCCATCAGAAGGCTAAAGACTACTAGAGAAGGAATACCCTTAAAGGGAAAGGTGGTGAGTCCAAAACCAGTGAGTCTGTGTCTAAAATATGTTTTGTTTCCCTCCTTCCTTCTCCCATCTTATAGTTACCAAGGGATATAACTGAACTGCAGATCCTTGGTGAAATATCTTTCAACAAATCTCTGTATGAGGGGCTGAATGCAGAGAGCCACAGAACTAAGGTGAGCCTTGGCTGGTTTCTGGGTAGTGTCCTGGGAAAAGTGCCCTTGAGTCCCTGCACAGGCACTCTGCTGTTGCTCTCTTCCTATTTTCAATCTTATCACTTCTGATCTTGGCTCTGCCACTAATTCCCTTTGTGACCTTGAGTGAGTCAGCTTCTGCCTCAGTTTTTGCTTGTGAAATAAGGCAATTGAATAAGAGGCCTAAGCTGAGGAGATCTGAGTTGAAGTAACTAGGCTGGAATGAACTGCAGTATATACTTTGGTTTGAAAGTGTATTGATTTTTAAAAAAAGTTTCCTACGTGAGAAATGATTTTTTGTATGCATTATCTCTCCTCCTAGTGTGCAGTATCAGTGTTTAGTTAAAGTATTAAACAGCTGCGATACTCAGGAATGCATAATTCTTTTATAAGACTTAGACTAAGTACTGGAACTCTTGGAAATTTTGCAGAGGTATGACCAGAAGTCAAACTGACATCTGTGATTTATAGCTCCTGTGTGTGTTACTCTGTGTTTTCATTTTGTTGACACTTGCTTGGACATGGTTTTAGAGATGATCTATTTGTGAGCTCTTTTTGTTTTTTATTTTTTTATTTTTTATTTTTGTTTTTTAAAGAGACGGGGCCTCACTCTGTCATCTAGGCTGGAATGCAGTGGTCCCACCATAGCTCACTACAGTCTCAAACTCTGGGCTCAAGCCATCCTCCCACCCCATCTTCCTGAGTAGCTAGCTGGGACTACAAGTATGTGCCCCCATGCCTGGCTTATCTGTGAGCTCTGCAGTTAGGCATGATTCTTCACTAGAGGGAATGTCAGGAGAGTGAGTCTGGATTGCTAAAGATAAGGTCCTCTGTTTTCCTCCCTGGAGGGGGAGAAAGGAGCAGTTCTCTCCCTTTTTCTTTAACAGTTTCTGATGCGTCTTTAAGAAAGCATGCCTTTTATAGAAAGAAACATGTCATAACATTCTGAAGGTTAGATTACAAAGGTGTTTCTCTGTTAAACACTTGAAAGGAGCAATTCTCTAGACATGTCAAAATAACATTTATTTTTAGGTGCTCTATTTCTGATACAGAAAACAATATGGAAGAAATAAAAGTGCCCATTATCATACTGCCCAGATTTAAAAAAATAAAAGTAATAACAAGAAATTCAAGCCGTACAGAAAGATACCAAACGAAAAATAACGATTCCTTCACACACCCCTCTCTCTTCCCAAGGGGAGTTACTGTTAACAGTTTCTTATTTGCACATTTTAAATTTATTTGTATATTTCCTTCTTGTATTTGCTGATGC
>CAUYPO010104380.1:0-16947 GCA_963574435.1 Cheirogaleus major
CTAGTAATAGTGACTTCCCCATGGGGCAGGGGAGTGCTTGGGATTAAATGGGACAAGTAACATAAGAAACATAAGGCTCTGCCTGAACCTAGTCCATGCCCAGCAAAGGATACTTTTCTTCACCTCATAACATGCCCTTCCTTTCCAAAGAATCCAGGCACAGTGCTATATTAATCAAAACACAGAAAGAATAGGAGGGAAAATAAAACTTCCAATAAAAGGTAGGCACGAAAGTGGATAATGACAAGATAATTTATCAGAAATGCCATCCTGCTTTCAATGAACAAGGTGCTCAAATGTGGCTGCGAATGAAAACCAATAATAACAAAGATCTACTCTCATTTGTATCTCTTTATGCGTCTCCTGGATTGATTTTTTTTATGGCCTATGAACCGATTCTAGCAATTGGTGCAATTATGCGGATGGGTGGGTAATTTCCTTTCTCCACCGGGCCTGTCTTCCTGGTAAGTGATTGGTTGTGAACAATGCCAGCACTATTGACCGCATCGACTCCAGAATCCCACACTGTGCTGTGTTATTTCTCCCCCTTTAGAGATGGACTCATAAAGACTTCACCAGACTCTGGTCAACTGCAAAGGCCACAAAAGCATTGTAATATTTTCTCTCAAAATGAAATCTGTGCACATGAAAAGGCCTGGAACGTGTATATGGGTTGAATGAACTTTTCTTAAACTTGTGGGGGAAAGGAGGTCCAAGAAGCAATTTCTACAAAATATGAATTTCTATTTTAGCAATATTGTTAATAAATTGAAGTAGCAAAAAAAGAGTCTTTATGCTTTTAGTCCTCTCTAGTACAAAATATGATTGATTGCTAGTTTCTATTTGTAGTTCTATGTTTTAAAAAAGAGTATGAGGCAGGTCCCCAGAGAGAGGCTGCTCAGGTCCCTCAGCCGCCCCTTCTGTGGGCACAGAGTGGGGAAGTGGCAATACATGGGCTGCAGTTCTGCAAATTCCACTTCATGTTTTCTGAGTGTTTGTCTCCATTCATTCATTTACCCATCTTCCATCTGTCCATCTGTCCATGGCCCTTTCTCTGTTAAGCACTGAGCTAATGTAGGGATACAAAGGTGAGTAAGACACAGCCCCCATGGGTGAGACAGACAGGTGTTTCATTTAACAGTTCATGTTTAACTAGAATGTTTTATTCTATATTAAAGCCCCCATCACCATCACTGGAGCATCAATCTTGCTCTTTTATTATTATTATTAATATTTGTAGAGACAGAGTCTCACTATGTTGAACAGGCTGGTCTTGAACTCCTGGCCTCAAATGATCCTCTTGCCTTGGCCTCCCAAAGTGCTGGGATTGCAGGCGTGAGCCATCCACAGCCAACCAACCCTGCTCTTAAGAAGAATGAGATCTGGTCCCTGGAGGCCCTCTTGTTGCTGGGAGAGCTGGGATGGGTGTGGCCTGCAGGCTCCTGAGTGGGGAGGGGGGGTACAATGAATTCTGCATAATAAAGGCATCGGACTTATAAGGCTTCCCAGAGAAACTGCAGAAAATAGAGACTGGCACCAGCAAAACTGAGCTCTGAATGGAGGAAGATGCTAGAGCTGGAGTAGCTAATGGCTGTGTGAGAAAGGGGTTGTTTCAAGGGAAGAAGTCACAGCCTCCAGGATCAGAGAAGATCTCATGAGGGAAGTGGCATTTGGACAAAGGTTTGAAGGGGTTCCAGTTATTACTATTGCAGAGTAAGGCACCCTAAAACATACTGACTTAAAAAAAATTATTTTAAGCTGGTGCAGTGGTGCATGCCTGTAGTCCCAGCTACTTGGGAGGCTGAGGCAGGAGGATTGCTTCAGCCCAGAGTTCAAGGCCATGGTATGCTATGATCACTCCTGTGAATAGCCACTGCACTCCAGCCTGGGCAACTGTGTTAGACTGCTTGTGCTGCTATACAGGAATGGCTGAGCCTCGATGATTTATAAAGAAAAGAGGCTTATTTGGCTCACAGTTCTACAGACCATATAAGAAGCATGGCACCAGCATCTGCTTCTGGTGAGGGCTTCAGGGAGCTTCCAGTCAAGGCAGAAGGTGAAGAGGGAGCAAGCGTGTCACATGAGAGAGAAGAAGCAAGAGAGCAAGGAGGTGACACCAGGCTCTTTTAAACAACCAGCTCTCATGTGAACTAATAAAGCAAAAATTCGCTTATTATCTCAGGGAGGGCACCAAGCCATTCATGAGGGATCTGACCCCATGACACAAACACCTCCCACCAGGCCCACATTTAACACTGGGGATCAAATTTCAACACGAGATTTGGAGGAGCCAAACATCCAAGATACATCAGAAACATAGCAAGACCCTGTCTCTAAAATATATTTTATATATATATATATAGTTGTTGTTGTTGCTCACAGGTTGTGCATGTCCGGAATTCAGGAAGAACTTGGTTAGATGGTTTGGGCTCAGGATCAGTTGGTGGCTGAAGCTGGAACATTGTGGGTTGAGAGAGAGGAGCTGGGAGCAGCTGGAGAATGGCCTGGCCTCTCTCTCTCTCCATGTAGTCTCGAGGCTTCTCCATGTGATCTTGCCACTCTGGCTAGTTTGAGCTTCCTCACAACATGGCAGCCACAGGGCAGCTGGACTGCTTTATGGTGGTTCTGGGCTCCAGAACAAGTCTACAGCTCCAGTGCACAAGACATCCTTGAAATCATGAAACATCACTTTTTTCACATAAAAGGTCATAAGCCTGACCAGATTCCAGGGGAAGGGAATTGGACCTCACTGTGTGATGGGGGAATAGCAAGATTCTAAAGAGCAAGTGAGATGGAAGCTACTGCCATGGCCACCTTCAGAAAATACAATGTCATAGGATAATAGAGATCAGGAGCTGAGAAATATGACCCTACCTGAATACCTGAGTGCTACCTGTTCCTGTCCTTCCCTAGTCCCACTGAATAAGAAATTGGCCACCCCTCCCAGCAGCCTCTGTGGTGGTACACTTGCACCACTGCTGACAGGCTGCCTGACCCCCGCTCCCCACCTGCCAGCACCTCTGAGTCCCACTCACCACCTGTTGTCCCACACCTGCTCACCCTCTCCCATAGCCCTGAGGCTGATGCAATGGGGCCCTTTTATACTGTCTTAGTTTCCTAGGGCTGCCATGCCAACATCTGCAAACTAACTGGCTTAAAACAACAGAAATTTATTCTCTCATAGTTCCAGAGGCCAGAAATCTGAAAGCAAGGTGTAGGCAGGGCTGTGCTCCCACTGAAGCTTCCAGGGAAGCATCTTTTCTTGCCTCTTCCTACCTTCTGGTGGTTGCTGACAACCCTTGGCATCCTGTGGCCTGCAGCAGCATCACGCCAATCTCTGCCTCCATCATCACGTGGTTTTCCTTCTTCCAAGGACACCAGTCACTGAGTTACAGCACACCTGTCTTAGTCCATTCAGGTGGCCATAACAAACTGTAAACTGGGAGGCTTATAAACAACAGAAATGTATATGGCTTATGGTTCTGGAAGCTGGGAAGTCCAACATCAAGGCACGGCCAATAATGTGTTTGGTGAGGGCCCACTTCCCAGACAGTGGTCTTTTTGCTGCAACCTCACATGGTGGGAGGGGTCAGGGAGCCCCCTCGTGCCTCTTCTATAAGGGCATTATTCCCATTCATGAGGGCTTTGAACTAATGACCTAATCACCTCCGAAAGGTCCCTTCTCCTAATATCATCACATTGGCGGTTAGGATTTCAACGTCTGAATTTCTGAGGGACGCAAACATTCAGACCAGAGCACCGCTATCATCCAATATGATCTCATCACAAATTGATTACACCTGCAAAGACCCTATTTCCAAATAAGGTCACATTCACAGGTACCAGGGGTCAATACTGGAACATATCTTATCGGGGAATACCATTCAATCCACTGCCAGAGGGCCATTAAACTCCTGTAGTCACATCAAGGCTTTAGGACTCTTACTTCTTTCCATGTTCAGTCCCTTCCCTTTCAGAGCAGAGCCAGCACCTCCCATTTGGCAGGCCTTGTCTCCTTCCTGGGACTCTCAGTCACACACAACTTGACAAGAACGGTGTCGAAGTCTCTGCCGCCATGTCTACTGGATCCCACCTCTTGCAGCGCTAGCGTGTACATCCACACACATGGTAAAGCCACCTGATTCCTGACCACAGAGAACGGTGGAGAGCCACACACAGGGGAGTATTGATTTTCTCTTCTCTCCGCTTTTCATTAGTGCCCACAATTGCTTTTGTCCTAATGGCTTCTTTTACCTAACTTTCTTTAAAATGAGGTTTGTTAGCAGAACGAGCCCAGTTTTTTTCCTTGCTGCTCATGAACCTCAGCAGAGCTCTGCAGAATCCCAGCTCATCTGAGGCTTTTTTAGGACTCTCAGTCTGCAGGCCCTTTTATGAGTATGGAGGCAGACGTAGCAGCCCCCTTTTAATCATAATAAAGTGGGAGAGGTCTGTAGAAGGAAGACTAACCTGTGTTTTACAGGTTTCCATCTGAGAGAGAACTAGAACTGCAAACCCAGTTTGTGGAGCCCTGGCGGTGATGAATGTGAGCCCCACCACGCTAAGAGACTAGTCTTTGAAGGGTCACCACATTCTGACTCTCTTCTGGGGGCTTGTACCTATCCCTTGTCCTAGTCTGCTCTGACACACGGGTAAAATCTAAAAATCACCCACATTTAAATTTGTCCACACACGTGACCAAACCACATGGCCCAGCAAGAAGGGATTCAGCAATTCTTAATTAGACCTCATTAAATAAAATGTGTGTATGTGTATAAGTGTGTGTTTATATTTATACACACAGTATGGCTGACGTCCTGAAATAAACTCATTACGGCACATTTTTTTTCCTGCAAATGTAACAACTCTACTATCCTAAATTTGTAAAAGTAGTTTTCTTCACGTTGGAAAAATTCTCTGCTTGACAGAACAGGCCGTATGTGGAGGAAATAGTAAGGAGCCCCTCTCCCCTAACTTGGAAATTGAGTGCAAATCATAATTGATCTAAATAGAAATATAGAAAACCATCGTCAAAACTGGACCCGGCGATGACAAGAGGCCCTAACTCCTGCCTGAAAGGAAAAAGGGATGTCAGTCTTGGAAACGTAGAAATAGGAGTGGTGCTCTCATCCCAGTGGCTCCGCCAGCCCTGGCCTGTGCTCTGAGCCTGAAGCCACATGCCCGAGGTCCCGCCCTTTGCCCTGCCCCATCCCCCCATCGCCCCCAGATGGTCTGACTTCTTCCAAACTAGACATAGGAGGAGAATGTGCTCCTCAAATATCAGTTTGTTTTTAAAATTTGTCTATTTAGTTTTTAGGGAAAGCCACTGCGGTTTTCAAAACTATAATGAAGGGAGGTAGGTGGGACAACTAAAATCTACGCAAGCGGGAGCTAGTTCAGCCCCTTTCAAAGTCCTCAGACAGGGTTACCTTCACGTGGGTTTTAGTATCTGATTCATTGCATGTGCTGACAGTCAGAGAGCACTTGATACCGACAGTTCTGATGATCTTCTCTCACATCGCTGCCATGTCACTTGACTTTGAAAGCATTTAAATGGTTCTCCAGTTTTCAACGAGCCTGTTGGAGCTCTTGTGAGCACGTTTTTGCTGCTGTGGACTTGAGCATACTCAATAACGTACTGAGAAGTTGACCGGCTTGTGTTTAGGAGCTCAGGTCATGGGATCAGCCAGAAGTGGCTTCGGATTTTCAGTTCTGCCACTGAGTAGCCGTGTGACCCTTGGCAAATTGCTCGTCTTCCGTGAGGTCTGTTTCCACAGAGATAAATGGAAATCGTGATGACGAGCACCTGTAGACAATGCAAAGATTGAATGGACCCTGAAATCAAGGATCCAGGACCAAAGGGCTGCCCACTTAGTCTTCACTTTATACTGCAGACAACAGAGCTATAACCGTGATTTTAAAACTATGAGAAAAGTGTCTGGGTCAGCCAGGAGATCAAGATCTGAAGTTGGGTAATGAACGAGCTCCACAGTTGTAGCTAAATCGCAGAAGTCAGGCCCTCGGCCCCAGGCCAAAATCGTGGCCAGAAAGTAAGGATGATTTAAATATATTTGTTCATATTAACCAAGGCAGTTTTTCCTTAATATTTGAGGAAAACATTTAAATTTTACCCTCAAATGTATTTTGTCACTCAGGCTTTAAATTCAGCGCTGTCTGCCCAGTTTAAATCCAGGCCAACGTTAACAGCTTGGTTTGCTCAAAGGCAACTGCTGACTCTGTCAAGTTCAGCTCCACGGCTCGCCTCTCTGGCTTGTACCTCTCAATTCAACGTGCAGGCCATCAACATGTGGTGTGCACATCAGTCCAATGCTTCCAGCCACCCGTGGGTTTGGAGGTGGGAAGACAGAAAAATAATAATAAAATAAAAAGCTAGTCATTGTTCTAAAAAAAAAAAAAAAAGGCAATGTAAAGATTAAATGAGATAAAGTGTGCAACTTGTTTTATTAGGATAGGCTCAGTTATGTAATGAACAACCCTAAAATGTCAGGTGGCCTAAAACACCAAGCTGTAGCTCTGCAGCATGCTCTACATCCGACTCAGGTTGGTGGGAGAGCTCCAGCCGGCACCATCTTCCCTCAAGGACTAAGGCAATAAACACATATTGTCAAGAGCATCACTATTTGCCACAGCAGGGAGAAGGAGGCTTGTAAAATTGTGCACTATGCCTGAAAGTCTTCCACCCCTACATCATTCTCCCAACGCCAAGAAGAATTATGATGAAGAAATGCTCTGGCTGGGTGTTGTGGCTCACGCCTGTAATCCTAGCACTCTGGGAGGCCGAGGCGGGAGGATTGCTCAAGGTCAGAAGTTCAAGACCAGCTTAAGCAAGAGAGAGATCCAGTCTCTGCTAAAAATAGAAAGAAATTAATTGGCCAACTAAAAATATATAAAAACAATTAGCTGGGCATGGTGGCTCATGCCTGTAGTCCCAGCTACTTGGGAGGCTGAGGCAGAAGGATCGCTTGAGCCCAGGAGTTTGAGGTTGCTGTGAGCTAGGCTGACACCATGGCACTTTAGCCCAGGCAACAGAGCAAGACTCTGTCTCAAAAAAAAAAAAAGTGGTCCCATAAGATTATAATGGAGCTGAAATATTCCTATCACCCAGTGACATCATAGCTGCTCTATCATAGCACAATGCATTACTCACGTGTTTGTGGTAATGTTGGTGTAAACTAATCTACTGCACTGCCATTCATATAAAAGTACTGCACAAACAATTATGCACAGTATATAATACCTTATAATGATAATATACAATTATGCTACTGGTTTATGTATTTATCATACTATACTTTTTATTGTTGTTGTACAGTGTACTCCTTCTATTTACTAAAAACAAAAAAATTAACTGTAAAACAACTTCAGGCAGGTCCTTCAGGAGGTATTCCAGAAGAAGGCATTGTTTTCATAGGAGATAACAGCTCCATGCATGTTACTGCCCATGAAGACTTTCCAGCTGGCCAAGATGTGGAGGTGGAAGACAGTGATGTTGATGATCCCAGTCCATGTAAGCCTAGGCTAATGTGTGTGTGTCTTAGACTTTAACAAAATTTAAAAAGTAAAAAAAAAACCTAAAAATTTTTAAAAATAGAAAAAAGCTTATAGAATAAAAATAGAATAAAAGAAAGAAAATATTTTGGGGGGAAGGGGGGTCTTGGGCAATATACATAACCTTAACATTTGTATCCCCATAATATGCTGAAATAAAAAAAAGAAAGAAAATATTTTTGTACAGCTGTATAACATGTTTGTGTTTTAAGCTAGGTGTTATTACAAGAGTCCAAAGGTTAAAAAATTTAAATTTTATAAAGTAAAAATATTACAGTAAGCTAAGACTAATTTATTATTGAAGAAAGAAATTTTTTTTATAAATTTAGTGTGGCCTAAGCTTACAGTGTATGTAAAGTCCACGGTAGTGTGTAGTCATGTCCTAGGCCTTCGCATTCACTCACCACTCACTCACTGACTCACCCAGAGCAACTTCCAGTCCTGTAAACTCCATTCATGAAAGCGCCCTATACAGGTGTGCCATATTTTTTATCTTTTATACATCATTTTAACTGTACCTTTTCTATGTTTAGATATATTTAGATATACAGATACTTGCCATTATGTTACAGTGACCTACAGTATTCAGTACAGTAACATGTATAGTATACTCTATGATATTCACACAATGACAAAGTCACCTAATGTACTTTTCAGAGTGTATCCCCATCATTAAGCAATGAATGACTGTGTACACATATAGATATACATTTTTTAAAATTGCACAAGTGAGCTAATTCTGTATCTATAATTCAACACCTTTTTATCTTAAAAATATATCTGGAAGCTCTTTACTTACCAATAAATACTGAACTACCTAATTCTTTGTAAGAAGTTTAAAGTATCCCATTATACGGATGTTCCATAATTTATTTACTTAGTTCCACATTGATGAGTAGTTAGGTTTATTCCAGTTTTATGCTATCTTGTCTGTTTGGTATGACTATTTAACTTTACTTAGCTCCACATTGATGAGTAGTTAGTTAGGTTTATTCCAGTTTTATGCTATCTTGTCTTCACTAGGGCATGCAGCCTATTGCAAGTTTTTTTATGTCACACACTTTAAGCTCTAGAAAAGAATATGTATTTCAGTGATGGCATCTGCTTTGCCCCAAGTCAAAAGTCTCCTCAAAAAATGCTCATATCTAGTTTCAATATGGCAAATTTCCACAGTTTTATTTTTGCAGTCAGTGAACAGATGCTAATAATTTGTCATTATTGCTAGGGTAAGTAAGAAGTGCTTTACAAGACTATAGACCACTTGGCACTTTAGAAATCAAAGATAACACTTGAAATTATGCTCAGACGTGAAGAAAACAGTCAGCATAGTAAAGGAGGACATAATATACTTTGTGCCCTGAAGACCGTGCCCTGAATATTTGGGCTGATTTTGGTTTTATGAGTCTTGCTTCTTCTTAGGACCATTAGATTTTATTTGACGGTAAAGGGTAACATCATGATTGAACACCATGTACCAACAAATAAGGCTACTATAGACTCCCACACATTTTTCTCTTTTGTGTCTTGGGAGAACCACTTTATGTCATTACAGCAGGCTTAGTTTAGTTAACCTTTGGCAATAACCAAATTCAATGAGGCTCCTGATATAGACTATATGTCAGAAGTATGCCCTCCTGGCATAGTAAAGGCTAATTTCCAGGACATTAAGGAAGTAAATAATGCTAGAGACTATATTTTAAGAATGAAGATATATTATCAGATAAAATCGATTCTGAGAGTTCCCCCCCCATTTTTAAATTAAAGAAGAGAAAGCATTAAAGGTAAATTCAGAGATCATCAAAATTATATTTTCAAATAACAAGATATATTGGTATCCAATTTTGTGGTCATTTGCAAGAGTATTTCTTTGAAATTTAAGTGCACTCCCTTCACACTCACTTATGCTCACACACACACACACACAAACAAGCACACACACACACACAGGTGTGAGAAGCCCAATCACTCCAGGATTAGCTGTTCCTCAGAAAGCTCAGTAATGATCTGAAATCTGAAGCCCTACTTGAACTTTTCTACTAATTCAGTAATTACTGCTGTGCCTGAAATTGGCCCCTTTCCTGCAATTACTCAACATGCACTTTCAGTGAAAGAGGTTAACACCTGAATTTAGATTCTAATTAGCACCTAAGGTAGAATTTTTTGTTTAAAGCTTATTAAAATGGGGACTTTTCCCAGCATAAAATTTCAGTAGTCTATGCAGATAAATACATGTTTTATAGATCAATCTTTTTCTGGTTATCTTAAAAGCAGAGGAGGTCAGAGGTGAAACCAAGATCAACATATCACCACTTAAGAAACTAACTTCAGAATAAATAAAATTCAGTCAGTAACTGAAGTTATCAGGTTGGACATTCTCAGTACAGCCAAAGACCACTGTTTCCAAATCCCCATTTAAAGAAATATTTTCTCTCAAGGGACAATACAAATAAATGGAGGAAAAAAACCAAATTTAATATTGGTATAATTGGCTTTCAAGGCTGTCTGTAGTTCTTTCCTGCAGTTTCCCTAATTACTAATATTTAAAAGATAGCAATAGCAAAAATTCAGAATTATCTGGGGAGAGGTGGTATTCAATTCCTCAGGCAAAAATTAGTGTAAGGTGAATTTCAACCATGGCTGTGTCTTCCAGTTTTCTATGTACCCTCTGCCACATCCCTGAGAAGTGGTCACCCAATCACTGTTTGGATACCTCCAGCAATGGGAAACTTACTGCTTTCTAAAGTAGGTAATTTTCTTACCAGACACATCTGGAAACAAGGATTCTATAAATGACAGGTTATAAGCAAACTGAATTTAGAGGCATTCTTGTCATTCAGCTGACTCAGACTGTTTTCAATACATATTGCTGTTTAACAATTTCTTTCCCATCTCGCACTTAAGCAATTGACTTTTCTGAATCCAAGATTAAGAATTTATACTTGTCTCTTTTGAATTTTTCTCTACTTCAACTTAACTCCGTAACTCCTGTTCAGCCAATCAAGATGATTTGGGTTGACTGTGCTCTCTGGTTTCTTGTCATCTACAAATATTAATATAATAAGCATCCTATCCTTTGTTCCCACACAAGGATAAACTTGATATATAGGATCTCTCAGCTCGATATACAGTGTTGACTCAGCTGACACTTCAATACAGAAACGAAACCCTTGTGACTTGCTTGTCAGCTATTCTGTGAGTCACGTCATATTCGGAGCCAAATCAAGTAGAAAAAGTTGAAACAATACTTGTGTCTTCAAAAATGAGGGCAGAAGAATCAAGGCGGGTGGGAAGTGGTAAAACTACCTGCAACAGTTTGCTAGGAACTGCCATAATAAAGTACCACAGGCTCTGTGACTTAACAACAGAAATTTATTTCTCACAATTCTGGAGCTAGGAGTTCGAGGTCAGGGTGTTGGCAGGGTTATTTTTTTTGAGGCCTCTCTCTCCGTGGTTTGTAGATGACTGTTTACTCCCTGTGTCTTCACATGGTCTTCCCTCTATGCCTGTGTCCTGTTCTCCTCTTCTTATGAGGGCACCAGTCATTTGGAGTAGGGCCCACCCTGATAAACTCATTTTAGCTTAATGACCTCTTTACAGGCCCAATCTCCAAATATAGTCACATTCTAAGGTACTAGGTATTAGGACTTCAACATGTGAATTGGGGAGAAGACAATTCAGCCCATAACATCACTTAGGAAACTTTCTCTCCATGTTCTGAGCTATAGATCGCCTATACTCCTTTAATATCAGTTTCTCTAAATGCTCATGTTTAATTTCACTAAACTTGCAATCTTATTCATTTAATTCACATGTGTTTTCACGTATTTTTAGGCCTTATGTCTGCATTTCAGAATCTGCCTTCATATGGGTTGAAGCCTAAATATGAACCAAAATGTTTAATCTCTTTAAATGCCGCAGCTATTTCACAAAAAGTACCTTTTGCTGATGGGCCTATTTACTGTAATAAATCATATTATAATACAGACTCTAATGTGCATAAGTATGTCAATATGCATAAATTTATGAAGTTACAGTATATTTTCTCATATCCCTACTACTACACCCAATTTCTCTTTGAAAGAATACAATATTAATTTATAAATAGCCTCAGTTATCTAGAACCAAGTGTTACTAAGGAAATTTGGTTATTTGACCTCCAGGGAGGTCAATTGTATGCCATAGACTGAACCTTTGACACAAATATTTATCTCCCTAAATGTGTCTCATCACAGTGGAGCCCTGTAGTTGTACAAAGAAAGCTCCAGACCTCTAGAGGTTAAGGCCATAGGAACATCTTAGGAAAATGGATATTTGTCACATTCAGTCACTAACTCTACTCTCTGCATCTCAAAATTTCTAGAAGCTAGAAGGCATTAGCACAGAGTAGGTACTGTGTAAATCTGTGAATGAATAAAGTAGTTTAATAAAAACTAGTATCATTCCCTTTTGACCACACTATAAACTGTAATGTTCTTTTATAGTTACTGCTTGCCTGAACCACTTTGGCAAAAATTGTTATGATGATGTAAAATTACTTCAGTTATATCATATAATCAAGATAATAATATATTATGTAGAGTAAAAATTTGGATTGAAGACAGCCACTAAATTTAAGAATTAATAAGGCCGGGCGTGGTGGCTCATGCCTGTAATCCTAACACTCTGGGAGGCCGAGGCGGGCGGATCACTCAAGGTCAGAGTTCAAAACCAGCCTGAGCAAGAGCAAAACCCCGTCTCTACTAAAAATAGAAAGAAATTAATTAGTCAATTAAAAATATGTAGAAAAAATTAGCCAGGCATAGTGGCACATGCCTGTAGTCCCAGCTACTCAGGAGGCTGAGGCAGGAGGATCACTTGAGCCCAGGAGTTTGAGGTTGCTGTGAGCTAGGCTGACACCATGGCACTCTAGCCCGGGCAACAGAGTGAGACTCTGTCTCAAAAAAAAAAAGGATGTATGCTCTCCCCCAGCCCCAATATGCCTAATTACCTCATCCAATTTCCAAAAGGGCTGGTCATCTATGAGAGTAGGCCACACAAGATCCAACTACACATAACAGATAATGCGTCAGTTAAGAGGGGCGAAAAAGCTAAACTGAAAAATAGCTTAAAGGATGGCATGTTATTTCCAGTAGCACCTATTTACTTCATAGAATAAGAAAACTTTTTACAGCACACTCCCTCTAGCCCTGGACAAAAAGAGAATTAAAGTAAAACAAAGCAAGTCCCTTTTTCAAAATCTTTTATTGTTTTTCCCTCAATAATAGAATTGAAATTTTATCGAAATCTTCAATTAACCTCAACCCCAAGAAGGTAGTGTGGAGATTGAGGGCCCAGACTGTGGAGCCAGGCCACCTGAATAAAACCCTGGCTCTTTCACTTGCTGACTGTTAGCATGAGAAAGTTCCATAAGTCTCATCAGCCTCACCTGTAATTGAAATGATAATGTTAGTGTCTACTGCATCAGACTGCTATGAAGGTTAAATGAGGTAGTCCCTCAGACAATGCTCAGCACAGAGCAAGCGCTGTATAAATCTTATTATTTTTATTAACAGCATTAGCACTCACAAAAACCTATGAGGTGACTTTGTTATCTCTACTTACATATGAGAAAACTAAAACTTGCCCAAGATCAATGTTGTTAAATCACAGAACTTAGATTTCTGCCTAACTTATGCTTCTGCCATACCTTCTGCTATTAATGTAATCTTATATGAAAATTGCTTCTCTCCCAATGACCAAGAACATGTAGCAGTGGGGGTTTGGAATGTGCTTTAGAGAATCCAGTCATTACACAATTCTTTTCTCATACTAATGAATGTGGCAAATTCAGGCATAATTTGAGCAAACACCTGAAGTGGAGGCAGGCAGGGCACCAAGGGGGAAGTGGAGGCATCAGGCGGTTCCTGGATTCTGGGCATCCGTGGCACTGTGATTTTGAGCCATCTGTCCATGAACAGCAGGATGCCAGCCAGTGACAGGTTAGGTTAGGGCAACCGTCTATGAGGGCAGAGGCCTTGTCTTCTCCAACTTTGTGACATGCCCAATAGAGCATAATAAATACTCAATAATAACTGTTTGCTAGACTGAGTTGTCTTGAACTAAATTGAATTGGCCAGCCATCCTCACTGGTTTTGCTTGAGAAGCATAAAAGGCTCCACCCCTGCCCACACATCCACACATGCCAGAGTAACTCATTCATTCATTTGTTCATCAGATACTAATTGAGTGCTTTCCACAGAAGTACTCAACAATAAACGAGACAGGCAAAGTCCGGCTATCATGGAGTTTAGTGTCTGATGATGTAAGAGATGGATAATTAAGCAAGTAATTACATACAGTCAGATGAGTGCTTATAGGAAAGTTTGAGGTTCCACAGGAGCACATGGCAGAAACACCTAAATAAAATGGGAGAGGGGGTGGCACGTCACAGGGTATGGCCCCATGTTGATGAGGCTGAAGGGCTAAGCAGGCCCTGATATGGATTTGGGGTTTTAGCAAGTGTAATTGAAGCTTTTAAATTTTTTAAGCTGGATAGTGACACTTTCTGATTTGCGTTTTGGAAAGATCAGTCAGGTTCATTATGAAGAATGGAGTTGACAAGTACAGTCTGGAATGGGCACTCTATTGGGAATGGGAATATCATGCTGCTGCAGCACTCTAGGCAAGAGGTGATGGAGACCTAGGGTAGAGAAAGAAGGAAAAAGGAAAGATTAGAGATGAATTTCAAAAGCAGAAATAGGGTATGGAAGTTGACAGTGAGAGTACAATCAAAGATGAACGGAGACTTTTGCTTGGGAAACAGAATGATTGCAGTTCCATTCATTGAAATGTAAGATGAGTCCAGTTTTGAGTATACTGATCTTGTAGGTCCGTGGGATGTCCACGTTAGAAATGTCTGGTTAGCAGTTGCATATAAGAGTCCCAGGAGTGGAGAGAAAGATATTGGAGTCATCAGCCATTGATAGAGTGAGACCAAAGTGAGACTCAGAAGTGAATATAAGGAAGAATACTATTATTTAAGGGAGCAGACCCCAAACTTTCATGTGCATCTGAATCATGGAGCAAATTGTTAAAAATACATATTTCTAGTCCCAAGCTTTGAGTTTGGGGTCTGGCCTAATATCTAGGAGTTTACATTTAGAACCCACCCTCTGGATCATTCTGATGCAGAAGTGCTGTGGACCACACTTTGTTTTTTAGAGACAGAGTCTCATTCTGTTGCCCAAGTTAGAGAGCCGTGGCATGACCCTAGCTCACAGCAACCTCAAATTCCTGGACTCAAGCGATCCTCCTGACTCAGCCTCCCGAGTAGTCAGGACTACAGGCATGCGTCACCACGCCTGGCTAATATTTTCTAATTTTTAGTCTCCTAGCTAATTTTTTCTCTTATTTAGTAGAGACAGGATCTCACTCTTGCTCAGACTGGTCTCGAACTCCTGACCTCAAGTAATCCTCATGTCTCATCCTCCCAGAGTGCTAAGATTACAGGTGTGAGCCACTGTGCCCAGCCCTAGACCACACTTTCATAAACACTGATTTTAGAGACAGGCAGGGGAAGAGCAGCACTTGATGAAGTCTAATTAGAAGCAGCTAGAGTGGAATGAGAAGGACTAGAATATGGGGTTCTGGAGCCAAAGAAGATAACTTCAACAAAGGAAGAAGTGGTCAGCCAAATCATTCTTCCCACCAGCCTTTCTGCCATTGGTCACCCCTAAATGTTAGAGGATGCTGAGGGACCCTGTTCATATGTAAATGTGTTTCTGAAATGTAATAAGTCATACATTTTTGGCCATTACAGATCCATCGGCATTTATACAAAACTCTTGGAGCCATAGGTGCTTCAGAATTCAGAATTGGGAGGATGTTAGAAAGCCGCTTATATCATATATTACTTAAACCTCCAGTGGGGTCTGAGACAGCATTCAGTTATCAAATTAATAATATTTCTGCAGCAAATGTATAGCTAGTCACACTAAGTAACATAAATAAAGAGCTTTATATCAATTTAAGCCAGACTGATGACAAAGGAATCTAAATTGGATCAAGGTTTGCTAAACTGAGCTACAAAAACAAACAAACAAACAAAAAAAAAACCTTTTGGTTCTCAGAGCTCTATAAATTACAAAATTGCAGGTAAAGGATTATGGCTCTGAACTACCTGATCATGCTTTACTATAAATGTGTTTGTTGGACTACAGTCAGTTCTGGCATAACACTTGTTTTGAAAACACAAATTTATTCCAATGTAGTTGAAACAACTGAGCATAACTCAAATTTCACATTTGCTAATGCATGATTTTGTCCACAAGAGATGCTAGGTGAACATAGAAAACTGCGTCCAACCGGGTACTGTGGCTCACATGTGTAATCCTAGCACTCTGGGAGGCCAAGACAGGTGAACTGCCTGAGCTTAGGAGTTCGAGACCAGCCTGAGCAAGAGCAAGACCCTGTCTCTACTAAAAATAGAAAAATTAGCTCAGCACAGTGGTGCAAGCCTGTAGTCCCAGCTACTTGGGAGGCTGAGAAAGGAGGATCAATTGAGCCCAGAAGTTTAAGGTTGCTGTGAGCTAAGCTGACACCACAGCACTCTTCTCAGGGCAACAGAGTGAGACTCTGTCTCAAATAAAAGAAAAAGAAAGAAAACTGCATCCAACTGAACCAAAATGAGTAGAAATACACAAAACGCACACATGTGCATACCCCAAGCATCTACCAACTACCTCAATTCACCATGTATCATCCTACAGGATTACATTTTTGCTGTTCTTTTGCACTTGTGAACTTTTCTTTATAAACAAACACTCATTCCACATCCCAAACCTGTCTAAACATCCTAGTTCAAAATGCTAAGCATCTGCATGCTTAAAGGAACATACTATCTATATGCAAAGACCTTAAATAGAAATCACTAAATCCTGCATAAGTGGCTCCTTTTTAGTGCTAGTAGTGGCTGCTTTAGTTGTTTCAAGCATCCCTACAATTTCCAAAACTTTCAGCTATCCAGAAAACCTTTGAGTGCAAATGAGAAAGCTACAAAGAATTTTCAGTTGTCGTACATATGTTAATTAAAGAAGAAAGCTACTCATTGGACCTAATTTTAAATTTTGATTAAAAAGATATCTATTGGCCGGGCACGGTGGCTCACGCCTGTAATCCTAGCACTCTGGGAGGCCAAGGTGCGTAGATCGTTTGAGCTCAGGAGTTCGAGACCAGCCTGAGCAAGAGCAAGACCCCGTCTCTACCAAAAAAAAAAAATAGAAAGAAGTTAATTGGACAGCTAAAAAAAAATATATAGAAAAAATGAGCCGGGCATGGTGGCGCATGCCTGTAGTCCCAGCTACTCGGGAGGCTGAGGCAGAAGGATTGCTTGAGCCCAGGAGT
>CAUYPO010104382.1:0-33910 GCA_963574435.1 Cheirogaleus major
TCATTCTACTAAGTGAAGTATCTCAAGAATGGAAAAACAAGCACCACATGTACTCACCAGCAAATTGGTATTAACGGATCAACACCTAAGTGGACATATAGGAATAACATTTATCAGGTGTTGGGCGGGTTGGAGGGGGGAGGAGGGGACGGGTATATACAAACACAACGAGTGAGATGTGCAACGTTTGGGGGATGGTCACGCTTGAAGCTCTGCCTTGAGGGGGGAGGGGGCATGGGCAATATACGTAACTGTAATATTTGTACCCCCATAATATGCTGAAATAAAAAGAATTTACTATTAACGTGTATACAAAAAGCATCAAAGGGTGATTATCCAACCCCCAATGGGGTGCAGAAACTTATATACTATCTTGAGGTCACAGAAAGAATGGGGGCTTGGAGCAGGGCCCAAAAGAATTATGGTGGTAAGTCAATTTGTAGTAGTAAGACAGGTTATGGGAGAGAGAGAAGAGGAAGCTTGGCTGGCAAAGGTGGTCTGGTAAAGTAGATGAAACCTCACAGGTGGCAGCCCTCAGAGAGAATAGATAGGAAATGTGTTTTTTTTTTTTTTTAGGTCTTTAAGGTGTCAGATTCTCAGTTAATCTTTCTTAGATTTGGACAAAGGAAGGCCTGGCTGCACAATGCAGATTTTCTACAGATGTAAATTTCTCCCACAAAAGATAGCTTTTTAGGGCTATGTCATTTTGTTGACACTGATAGACATTTAAAAATATGTCAAAAATATCTTTTACGCAAAATATATTTTACCCAAAGTGTAAAACATTTTAATTTCATCACAAATATAACATATGTTCATTGTAGAAAAATTAGAAAAATCATACATGCAAAATTAAAAATTTTAAGAAGCCTATAATTTCTTAGAGTTAATAACTATTGATATTTTGGTGTATAGCTTTGACACTTAATTTTTCTATTTGTATATTTACCCAAAGGGGCTCAAACTAAACATATTGTTTTACAATTTGCTTTTTCAACTTAATATTTTGTGATCATCTTTCCATGTTAATGCATTTAGAGCTCCACAAACATTTCAAACGAGTGCAACATGTTGCTTTGTATTTATGCACTGTAATTTCCCTAACCAATTTTATATTGCTAGAAGTAGTATTCTGAGTTTTCTTGAATGTTTATTTTCTAAGTTTATGATATTTTTGTCAATTTAAAAATGTCCCACTGGATTTTAAATGCAGTTGTATTAAGTTTACAGACTAATTTGGAGGAAATCTTTATAATATTCAGTAACTTCTTCTGGAAACAGTATATCTTTTCATTTATTCAAGTTGTCTTTTATTTTTCTCCATAAAATTTTATTATTTTATTCATTTTTGTCCTCCATATTTCTTATTAACTTAATCATATTTCTTATTAACTTAATTCTTAGGTCCACATCATTACTATTACTCAGTATTACTAATACTAGTAATAGTATTACTATTACTTTTACTAATACTAGTAATAGTATTACTATTACTTACTCTTACTAATACTAGTAGTAGTATTACTATTACTTACTATTAATAGTATTACTATTACTTACTATTAATTCTTAAGTCCACATCATTACTATTACTTTTTACTCCTATTGTGAATGGTTTTCTCCCATTATTCTAGATGTAAGAAAATGATTGCTTTTAAAATATTTTAGTGTTTCAAGTGGACTCTGCCAAACTTTCTTACTAATTTCAGCTGTTTTTCAGTTGTTTCTCTTAGGTTTTCCAGTTTAACCAATCAAATCACCAACAAATAATGATAATTTTGCCTCTTCTTTCTCAATGTTGACTCTTTTATTTGATTCTTTGTACATTTTAAATGCCATGCACACTAGAATGATTTAAATAGCAGCTGTATGCATGTCTTGTTGCTCATTCTAATGGGGATAATTTTATTGTTATTTTTATTGTTATATCTTTTTTTGGCATACTATTACTAATTGGATTAAAAATTCCTTCAGTTAATTTTGTTATTTTATATTTTCCTAGTCAATTTTATAAAGATTTAAAATTAAGTAGTTTAGAGTTGTGTATAGCAATCAGTTTTTAACAGTCTAATTTTAATGCTTAATTTTTATTCTTTATTGTTTAATAATAAAATAGTTAAGTTGTAGATTTTCTACTGAGTGTACCTTTGGCCAAACATCATATGTCATTATAGATATTCTGTGTTGCTAATACTATTTTCTTTAGAATCTGTGCTATTTTGGTCTGACAAAAAAGTTTAGAAGAGTCCTTTTTAGTTTCTGAGTATTTTGAGTTTTTGTTTATTATTTTGTTTTTAATTTCTGATATTATAATGGTATCATTTAATTTAAAAATATTCTTATTTATTTTTGACTATTTGATCTTCCAATGGAATGTGAAATCTACTATGATAATAATTTTGCAAATTTCTTCTTGCATTTTTAATAGTTTTAAAAATATCATTTCCTTGTTATACTTAGCTTTTATATATTCGTTGTGGATTTTACTTTTTTCTGACAGATTTGTTCAATTCAATAATTTTTCTTAGCTTTAATGCTTTTTTGTCCATTAATATTGTTTACCTGTTCTTTTTTTGTTTGCATTCTCCTTGGCATATCCTTGCCCATTTCTCTGTCTCTCTCTTTTTAACTTTTCTATATCATTTTGCTTCAAATGTGTGCCTTGTAAACAGTATATAGTTGGATTTTATTTGTTGATTCAGTGGGTTTTTAATCTTATATTAGTGGATTATCCTATTTACATATATTGGTCTTATTTCTGCTGTTTTATTTTATATATTTTTTCAACTTTTTTCTTTCCCTTCCTTTCTTTTTCTCTCCAACACTGTTCTACTTAACCCTGTCTTCCGCCACCCCATGAATGTCTGAAAGTTACCTATTTCTAGTCTCCTAGGAGTTATACTTAATTATTTAATGCTGCAGACCCCTAACCCCTGGAACAAAGATGGGCACCCATTATTCTAGGTGGGTACCAGTCTGTGGCATGTTAGGAAGTGGCCACACAGCAGGAGGTGGCTGGTGAGCAAGGGAAGCTTCACCTGTATTTACAGCCACTTCCTTCGCTGGCTCGCATCACTGCATAGGCTCCGCCTCCTGTCAGATCGGCAGTGGCATTAAATTCTCATAGGAGCACGACCCCTACTGTAAGAGGAGCAGGTGAGGAAACTAGGTTGCGGACTCTAATGCCTCTAATGAGACTCTAATGCCTGGTGATCTGAGGTGGAGCTGAGGCAGTGATGCTAGTGCTGGGGAGCGGCTGCAAATACGGATTATCATTAGCAGAGAGGTTTGACTGCACAGAGACCATCATAAATCAATTGCTTGCAGACTCATATCAAAACCCTATCAGTGAGTGGCAAGTGACAATTAAGCTGCATCTGGTGGCAGGCTTTAAGTCAGAATTTGACACTTACTTTAGTTTGCACATGGCCAGCACACTATTTTATTTACCACTTCCATTTGTACCTCTTTCCCACACTGAGCACTTGTCTAGGCCATAGTTCTGGCAAGCTCACAAGCTAACCCTAGCAAAAATGAGTAAAGAACAAACGTTGCTGGAAAGCTTCTTTGAAAAGGGGGAAAGACCCAACGATGAGACAGCAGAAGACTCTAAGACTGCCAACAAAATGAAAGCTGCATTAAAAAGAAAATACCAAGAGTCTTACTTAAATTACGGGTTCATTGCAACAGGTGATTCACATTCTCCAAGCCCATTTTGCATACCATGTGGCCACCAGCTATCAAATGAAGCTATGAAACCTTCAAAACTGCTTTGCCACATAGAGACAAAGCACCCTGTATTAAAAGATAAGACTTTGGAGTTTTTCAAAAGAAGAAACATGAACACGAAGAACAGAAGCAATGATTGAAGGCCACCACTTCATCAAATGTGTCTGCAATGACAGCATCATTCTTAGTGGCTAACTGCATTGCCAAAGCTAAGAAGCCCTTTACTATTGGTCAAGAGTTGATCCTGTCTGCTGCTGGATCAACTGCTGCTAAGGACATTTGCTGTGAACTTTTAGGAGAGGCTGCAGTTCAAAAGGTGGCACGTGTTCCTCTTTTGGTTAGCACCATAACTAGACAAATTGATGAAATAGCAGAGGATATTGAGGCACAACTGTTAGAGAGGATTAATGAGTCACTGTGATATGCAGTCCAGGTTGATGAGTCTACTGATGTTAACAAGGCAACAATGCTTGTTTTTGTGGGATATACTTTTCAGGAGGATGTGCAAGAGGATATGTTATATGCACCTTTCTTGCCAACCAACACCACAGCTATGGAACTATTCAAGTCTTTGAATGATTAAATATCAGGAAAATGAATTGGTCATTTTTTGTTGGTATATGCATGGACAGAGCAGCTGTCATGACTGGATGGCTTTCTGGTTTCACTACTTGGTCAAGGAGGTCACTTCTGAACGTAGGTCTACATAGTGTGTCATTGTAGAGAAATGCTGGCTAGCAGAAAAATGTCACCTGTACTAAACAGTGTTTTGCAGGATGTTATTAAAATTATCAACCATATTAAAGTACAGGCCTTTCACTCATGTCTGCTCACACAGCTCTGTGAAGAGATGGATGCAGAGTCTTCTCTTACACACAGAAGTGAGATGGCTTTCTAAAGGTAGATCACTGGCCAGAGTTTTTGAGTTACAAGAGCTGCTCCAGAGATTTCTTTTAGAAAAAGTCAACACTGGCAGCACATTTCAGTGACCCAGAATGCATTGCAAAACTTGCTAATTCCCGCCGCCCCCAAATTTCCAGACTCTCTGAGTGTGTTTTTTAAATTTATTCAGGAAGAGAGGGTGATAGTTTTTATGGTAGATCATGTGTATGTACTGCCAGAGTAGCTTTTCTTTTGCATTAAGTCACATAAATATCAGTACTTCCCTCAATTTTTTATCCAACTTTTACTTATTAAACTTTCAAATATACAGAAAACTAGAGCGAGGAGTATATTAAATATCTATAGTCACCCTAAGTTTCAAAAATCAACATTTTGCCCTACTTTATCTTTCTCTACATACATGTTCTTTCACCCTGAGCTATTTGAGAGTTCATTGATGATATCATGCCACTTCACCCCTAAACACTTCAGCATATATATCCTAAGTATAAGACATTCTCCTACATAATCATAATACTATCATCCACCCAGAATATTAACCATAATTACATACTACCATTTAAATCCAGTTTACCTGTGCTATTTCTTGAAAAAATTCCTTTCTGTTTTTGGACTATTTCTTATAACTTCCCCTATTTTCCACAAGATGATATAGATGTTTTCGCCTTCATTTTAATATTCTTTGGCCATTTCAGTGGGAATGTGGGAGGAAAGGGAATTTAATGCACAGGTTCAAATTGGCATCTTACAATGAATGTTCTCATAGTGCTTTTTTGAGGTAGGAATATCTTAGAACATGCCCATAGTTCATTACCATAAGCAGAGCATTAGGCAGAATGACCCATACATCAGCTTTTTGTGGCATTTAAAAATTGTGTTTTGAACTAAAACTAAATAGGAGCTAAATATGATCTTACACTGTACTAATAGAGATGTAAAGACTGTTCATTCTAAACAAGGGCCTCCATCAAGATGTGTCAGCCCACAAAGGGGAGAAGGAAGAAGAATTCTAAATAGCTGAACTCAGATATCTGACTAATGATCATCAAGTCCAAAAGGAAGACAATGAGGACCATGGGGATTATAGGATAATTACTGGCTGATTTTCATCAACAGGCTTCTAATATAAATGTGTGGTGTGTGTGTACGTGCCTGGTGCAAGGTTCAGAAAGTCCTTTGGGGAAAGGATGATGAGATTATGGGGAAGGCAAGCAACATAGAATGCAAGGAGAGAAGATGCAAGTCACTTGCCCTGGGCACCGTCTAACTGAGCATAAGTTTCTCAAGCCTAGGACCTTTTCTAATAGGGGAATGTGGTCTATATCACTAATGGCAAAAGGAGAAACTAGAACTCTGAACAAGTGAGACTGGAAGCAAATGGGCGAGTGGATCACTCATCTCAAAGACTGAATTTGTGCTGCAAGGAGACGTTACAGAAACCATTATACCCTGGTAAAACATTTCACTGTTTACGAAGTAAATTTTACTTTAAAAGGAGCTATGGGTAGGCCACATAAAATGAGACCCAGAAATAATTGGAAAGGCGGCAGACGAAAGATGAGAGAGTTTGAATAAGTCCTGAAAGCCCAAAGGCTAAGAATACCAAGATAATTTAAAAATACAGGGAAGATTCAAAAACACATGTAGCTTCAGGGAGGGTTGGCCAAAGAACAGAAACAGAGAAAACCATAGGAAATGGAAAAGAGGGGAAATGGAAAGGGATGAAGATGTTACCCTTACAGGAATGCAGACGCACACGGTGAGATGCCAAAAAAGCCAGGCGAATAAGTGCTTTGGATGGAATTTAGGGTATGTAGCTGATTGGAATGAAAAGCAAAACCTACACTAGTAATAGAGGGTGGGAAGACTACCAAAAAACCAGGGGGAGAACAATGTGGGTTTCAACAGAAGGTAATATATTGTATTCAGAGGCACTTGAGCATACAACATAGCAATTAGACACACGATCTTGAGAATGCAAGTGCAAAGGGCAAACTAAAGAAAAGAATGTCTGGCCACTCTATATATAAACCTGTAAGTCTGAGATAAATTTCTCTTTGTCTACTCTAGTTACTGTTTGTTCCTTTGTTGACATGTAAAACATTCCCACAAAGTGGTTTGGGGAAATGAAGCTCATGGTAGAAAACAGAATACTATGAGAGGATTTTATGAGATTGGGTAGTTGCTTCATGATATAAAAACAGATTTGTTTCTCTTTTGGGGGTTCCTGTATGTTTTGAAGATTCAGTCTCATGGTTTAATGTCCTTACACCTTGCATAGCTCTGAATTGTGAGCTTAATTGCACATAATTGAAGCCAGAGCATGTGTCAAGCCTTATCCTTTCTTCTTGGAGCAGACTTGGAATCACCTTTGAGGAACTCTGTCCTTCTAAGAATTAAGCCAACTGCTAAGTCTAGTGTTTTGGGGCAAAGCTCTGGGGTTTGTAGCTGCATATTTGTGTTTTTGTCAGAACTTACCTTGTAAGGAGTAAATATTCATCCTTTGGCACCTGGAAGATGGATGTAGTCTCAAATGCCCAGAAACAGGGTACAAGAATCTCTCCCCTTATCCATTTGCTTTCAGTCCATCCTCTTTTCTTCAGTGGAATGATCTTTTTCAAATAAAAGGCATGCAATAAAACCCACCACTTAACATGATAAGTGGTGTCCAAACTAACACAAAGAAAGAAAAATAACTTTAAGTTAGGGGAACTCATAAACTAAAATATTGATTTTGTGGTCACCTTTTGTCATCTGGGAAAAAACAGGTTCCTAGGAGGTAAAGACAGGAAATAAGAAGAGGTGGCAAGGGAAAAACAAACAAAAAAAAGGATGGAAGAAGATCTTCTTAGTCATTTAACAAATATTTCGTGGGCATAAACTGTGCTCTAGATATTTTAACTTTTGGACCCATCAATTAGATTGAAAGTTTTCTGAGAAAAGGAGTTATGTTCTTGGAGCTTTCATAATACCAACCACAAAGACAAACAGCCAAATTCAAAGAAATCTTTTTAATCCTTATTCTTGTTAACTTCTTCACAGCATTTGACTGTGTTGAAAGGCTTTCTCTTTAGACATTCTCTATTTTTGTCTTCTCCACTTCTCCTTGCTTTAGGTGGGCCTGCACTAAACTCCAATCCCGTGTTCCTAACTGCAGTTTTATCTCTCTACCTCTCCCGTTTCATCCTTCACATTGCCAGTAGACTTATCTTTGATTAATTCACATCTCTGCTTACAAACCTGGGATAGCTCCCCATTTCCTACAGGAAACGTTACAAAAATCCTTGGCCTTGAATCCCACCATGAACCCAGTGGATGGAGTATGATTGATTCTCCCTCTCTCAATTGGGCTCAGTCATTTCTCCTCCCCGAAACCTACTCTGCAACCACATAAGACAACAGGTGTGGGTCTCCAAGTGCCTCTTGTTGCTAACTTGGGTCTTAGAAAGAGACTGCAGCTCTGAAGACATGCACATCAATTGTAATGGAGAACAGATGAAAGATTGAAAACTAAAGGGCCTTTCTGAACAATTGTGGTCTCAGCTGTTTGGGCAAAGTGTTTTAAGGCTCTGAACATAACACTGTTGTTTGTGTACAGTGCCCACAACGGAGAAATTCCACAGTGTGAGAGCAGAATGGAGTACACTGTTTTGTATTCAGCACGTTTGTTATGTTGTTTTGAGGTGGGAGAGGGGTGGTTGTTGGATATGGGGAGGCAAAGGGTGAAAGTGCAAGGGAAGTGACAAATGCCTCCATTTGTCTGAACTTACTCCGAACCTCTCTAATCACAAGAATCAAGTTTCCTGAAGAACAGGTTCATGGGTCAAAGAAAGGCTTTTGAGAGACTATTTTTGGTTATTATTGTGGATGTTCTTTCCCCTGGTGTGCCTCTGTGTGTATCATAACCATGGTGACGATATGTTTTCCAGGTTAGTATGGATCAAGGTGATACATTTTCATATTTACTTGGGAAAGTATTTAATAGTTATTTGGGAAAATATTTACATGATCGCCATAGCTATGGACTACAAAGAAGAATATTAAATCTTAGATGACCAGTGCATGGGGTGCCTTATTTAGCAAACAGGAAAAATTTAATATACTGAATAAAGGCATTACAAAGCATGGAGATACTAAATTAATGCTACCACCCCAAGTTCTCTTCTTTTGAGCAGTTTGGTAAATTTTGCCTTCTTTTTAATAACTTTACAGGTGGGACAATTCTAGAGTTGAACTGATTAAGCATAGATCTTTGGGATGGTTTTAGGTGATTTCTAAAATAATATTTTTTGCATTTAATTTTATGTTTTAAATTTCTATATCATTAAGATGCCAATATTTTAATGAAAAAATAAAAAAATAGAGTATAAAATTCAGTATCACCTATTTATCTCAAACACAAAGTGAGTATTAAATAGAAATGACAATATAATAATAAAAACAGAACTTGCATATTTGCCCAAATTGAATTAACTCTATTTTTCTGAATTTGACATGTATGGCAAGTTGAATGTCTGATCTCAGCAATTGTTACTTTATCAGTTTAACACTTTGCAAATACTAAAGGAGGCATTTCTGTATTCACACAGATTTCTTAAGTATGCTATGCTGACATGTACACAATTTGCCTTCCATGTTTGGTCTCTAAGCACTAAATAGGTAGACTTCAAATCAGTCTATGCAGCCCGGGGGCCCTATCTTCAGAAGCATTGGTAATACTTTGGCAAATGTCTTGAGACATGAATTGTAAGTGAACATAGGTGTAATCTTGCCAATATGAAAAAAAGAATCCAGAATACGAAATTTTGAATTTAATGAATAAATTGCAATGGAGAATGACCCCTCAAGTTTGCAGGTGAGCTTGAATGAAAAAAAAGAGAGAAAACACTGTGATTTTCCTATCATCACCATAAGTTGATCAGACCATCTTTTTTGAGTTGTACATAGCACTTCCTCTTTGGGTTCCTTATAATACAAGCAGAAGCCAAAATACAGAATGCGTGACAGAGTCTCCTAAAGCAGGTAGGATAGGTATTATAATTATTACAGCCTCCCCACTTCCACCACCACACAAAGGTAGCAGAAGAGCATCTTGCTATTCCCTCTCCTATTCTTCTGTAAATCCATTTCGAATATCTGCTCTTCTCCTAGCTCCACCCAAATGGGAACTAATCCTGCTGATTTTCCTTAGACATTGGACTTTCAATAACCAAGTATCGTCTTGTCAGACTCTTACAGCATGTCTGTTTCTAATGCTGCATATTCTCAGCACAGATGATGCCAAACTGCAGAATAATAGGGTCACCCTTTTCTACTTGCCTTTGCAAATAGAGAACTAGGTAAAATGTTCTATGCAAAGTGAGCATACCATGGTGCTATTGGTTTCCTTTTGAGCAGGAGAGCTGTAGGCAGTGTGACTCATGGCTGGGAAGTACCATACGATTAGGACTAGGATGCTTATGTCTCTGTTCTCAGTATTACCTCTGTACCCTTGGGTAAGTCAGGCTTCCACTTGCCTTCTCTGTGGCTGATCATATCGCAAGCTCTCAATGTATCCTTCCAACCCCTGGACACTGTTGTCTTGGAAATTGCTGCCATTTGGGAGGGCTCTGGCAACAGCAGAACAAACATTTCCCTGGTCATGTGGTATCTCAGATGCTCTGGTGTGTAAGAGAGGGTACTTGATGCCTTTATCTGCTTACTAGGTCCTCACTTTTCTGTTTTGTTTTATGCCCCAGGAGGCTGACCTATACGGACTGCATTGATGAGGGCTACCATGCTTCAGCTTCTGGTTGAGTTTGGCAATGGAGAGCACTGATAGCAGATGGAAGGGAGGGAGGAGAATGAGGTCCAGGTACTTATTTCCTTGGCTCTCTTCCTGTGTGGGCACTGTCTGGGTGTGCTGGCTGTCTCCTCCAGATGAAGGCCTCAGCTCCTGTCAGCTCCACTCAGCTTTGTCTCTGGATTCTGCTGGTTAGGCCTTGGGTGGGAGCAGTGCCCTGCTATTACTAGCTCTGAGGTGAGACACCATCCCTTGTGGTTCTCCTATACCCTGCCTATACCTTTGTAAATAGTCCCTTAATTAAACTTTCCTCAGATTACCCAATTTGAGATGCCATCTCTTTCCTGCCAGAACCCTAACTGATAGAAGAAGTTATTTTTGAATAAATGATGTTGGTGCAAGAGTCCTGAAGGACTTTACCCATGACCCCCAGAACCTGGCAGTAAGCAATGCAACTGATACACATCCGGATCTCCCAGGTGGGAGGGGAACTCTCCCTGCCTGTGATTTCTGTTGCTGTGTTCTGAGCTGCTGTGTGGGTCTCTGACCCCCTGGCCTGGGGGTTGTTGCACCATAGCTCTGGCTTTTATTTGGTGCCTGTGAGAGAGGAGGAAACAAATCCTCTTCATTAGTGCTACTGGCACAGAAGGAGGCTTCTGAGTCAGCAACTGAGAACAGATGATTTTGAAGCATCGTCTTGTCTCTGGTGCCGCACAGACGGCTCAGGTCCATCCTGGCGTCAGGCGGCAGCAAGGAGAGCTACCCTGAAGCTTTGGGCTTGGTGCCTCCCTCCTGCAGTCTTCTTTGGCATCCTTGTCCCCTTGGGAAGCAGAACCTCATTAGCAAGTGAAATGTCATAGTTTCAAACAAACAAACAAGCCCTGAAGTCTGCCAAGTCGTCTGGGTGAAATCACAAAGAAATCTCAGTGTCCTATGCCTCCTTTAGGCCTCCTCTCTGGGGATTCAGAAAGGCTGCAGCAAAATGCACTTTCTTCCTGCTTGCTAGTGGGTGACCATCTCCAAAGCTGGGAAATTCTTCTAACCAGGGACCCTACCTGATCAAGCCTAGTTAGCTCCTAGGGAGCTGGGTTTGCTTTGTCCACTGTTGATTTAGGCAAATTGGTCAGTGTTTGGGATCTAATCAGTCCCCTTCCTTATCTCTCTTCCTAGTCACAGGTTCCGTGAAGGAAGCCTTCCTTTCCATTTGCCTTTTCCTGGTCAGCTCACTGGAAAAAACCCAGGGACAGCTCGAGATTAAGGAAAGTGGTCAGGGATGCTATCTCTGCCCAAACTAGCAAAGCTAACTTTATCAAATTTGGGTAGCACAGGAGTAAGGAAGATGCAACCAGAGTTGAATTCCCTGGCAAAGAAATAGTAAACAGCAAAACCGTCATTTCAGAGGGCAAACTGTTTGCCTCACTGATAAAGCATGGCTCATGATGGAAAATAACTCAGAAGAAAGTAGAGGGCAAATGGATTTAGTTGCTATGGGAACGCAGTTGAAAAAAACCATGAAATATGTAAATACTGCAATTTGGTATTTTAATGTACTTCTTTTCCACGAAGAAAATTCTCTGACAACGAAAACTAACAACTCATTCCTCTGCTACACACAGCACTGATTGACAGAGGCTGGGCAAGTGGGTTTCTGAATTCAGTTTTGCCCCGAGAACTAAATATGTCTTTATTCTCAGGCATAAAAATCAAACATCTGAAGCAGTGGTTCTCAACTCTGGCTACACATTTGACTCAGAGAACTTACACAAAATTGGCCACACCTCAAACCAATTAAACCAGATTCTCTGTGTTGGGGGTTGGGCCTTGGGCCTTGGTATTTTTTTAAAGGTCCTAGGCTTTTCTAATGGGCAGCAGCCTTGTGAACCCACTGGCCCAGAATCCTGATTTGACAGACCTGGTGAATATAGGTCACTTATTTCATCATGTACCTTTACTAGGTTTTATTTCATCAGATCTTTGATAATTTGGAGTGATTTGGACATTTTAATACCAATAATAGGAAGTGATTATTAATAGCAATCATTACTCTTTCATTATTAGTGTTATTATCTTCACCATAATAGATTAGTGCTTCTCTTATTTGGAGAAAGCATATGATACTATATTACAAATTGTTATCATTTAACCATAGCAATAATAATTAACTGCTGTTATTTTTTAAATTATAAATTGGTAATACTTTGGGAAGTTTAGATGTTGTTAATATCAATCTATATTTTAATAATTGCCATCATTAATTTTCATTAGCTGTGTAATAAATCAATAGTAAACATTTATATAGACATAATCGTTCAGCTTGCTTAATAACAGTCTGCACTAGAGTTGGTAAGTGGCATAATTTCTGTTTTCCTGATGGGAAAAATGTTACACACAAGAATCATGCCATTTGCATTAATTTATATGTTAAATCACGGCATATCTGAGTGCAGAACTCCAAAATTTCATTTTTTTTCCCCACCGCTTGGCTGGTTTTTCTTTAGCTCTATCCAATGTGAAGTTGCAATATTTTTCCTATGGTATCACTCCAGGAACAAAACTACCAGTTAATTCAGAGTTTATTGGTATCCAAAGAGGATTTGAATAGATGGGGAAGAAGGATTCATGAAAAAGATCAATATTATAGAAAATAAGAATAAATTGTAAAAATTCCACTTGGTTGTCCCACCTAAATTCAGGTGGTTAGGGATTTCAGAGATTACTGGGGATTCCGACCTATAGAAAGCTTGATTCCTTCCAAAACATTGTCACTCTTCTTACCATTAACTTCATTGTTATTATGTGCAATCTTTGGAGGCCAGTCCCTGGGTCCAGTCTGACTGAGTCACTGATCGAGGTCACTGAGTATCCTGGAAATAAGCACAGCATGTCCTCTTTTTCCTCCCTGCTGGTAGTCTTGGGGATGACCTCCCCCAACCCTCCAGAGCAGCTTAGATTCTCTATTCTGTTATCTGATTCCATAGGGTCATCTTTTGTCTACTTTGCATTTCTTAGCACAGTAATTGTCATAATTATTTATTTAATGTCAGTCCTTCCCCTAAAGCAAACAGCTCCATGAGGGCAGGAGATAGTAGTCTTCATTCTTACATCCAAATTATCTTGACATAGTCCCTGGTCTGTGGATACTCAAATATTGTTGACTAATTTTTTTCTCTGCTGTCCCTATTATTTAAAGCTACTCTGTTTCAGATCCTTAAAAATAATTTTTATTAAAACAAACTTTTTTGTTATAGAAAATTTTAAATATACCTCAAAAAGTAGAGATTTTATAAAGAACCCCTATGAATATATTACCCAGCTTTAACAATTACCACATTTTACTAATCTTGTTTTAAAAATTTTTAAATTAAAAAAGATAATTTTGGATTTTCAGTTTCAGCTCTGAAAACTCATTAGATTGGAAGTCACCACTCCTATTCTTACAAAAAAAAAAAAAAAAAACCAAAACCTGAAAAAACTGAAATCAATGACTTCTCTCAAATCTATCAGAGAAATGAAGTTGCAGGGCAAATTACCACCTTGAAATCTGGAAAGACAGATGAATCTAAAGAGCCACTGTTGAGATATGCTTACCCAAGGTAGAAGCTACTAGTAATTTTGTTAGTTAAATAATAATTTTGTTGAATCACTGGAGGTGGAGTATGGGCTAGCTGAGAGTGAGAAACTCTTGCAGTCTCATGCAGTCTTAGGGAGAACCTCATACTTTTGTGGGTTTTACCTCAAGGTCCAGGAACCCCACCAGGTTCTCATAGTGAGGATCCAAGAAAGATCCCCTGTGGCCTTGGCAGGAGGAGGAAAAGAGTCATATATTGTCATATATGCCAAGAGCATTCTCCTTAACACAGGCCTACTCTACCAAAACCTTATCATACTAGGGAAAGGGCATTTTTCCCACTGTAGCATCTTCCTGCCTTTCTTTCTCAACTGAAAGGAGGGAGGAAGCTATACCACTAGAGAAGCACTTGGGAAGGTTATAGCCCCAAAACACAGGCCAACTAAAATGCTGAGATTTAATCATATGATTACCATTTTTTCTCCCATACGTTGCCACTGCACCAAGAGGACTCCAGTAGAATAACAATGGACTACAGCTGAAATAACTTCAAGATTCACATACTCTGTGAAGAAGAATACTTAGAGAAGACCCAAATCTACAGCAGAGACAAAAACAAACAAGGACACTAGAGGAATTTGAAGCCTCTGGTTGCTACCACTACATCAAACATCAAACACAACTCAACTCCTAGCCATATTAACATAAATCCTCACACTGAAGACCTATATACCTCAATTCCTATTACCTGATACATGTTCGGCTTTAACCAAAAAATTGCAAGGCTTGCCATAGACAAGAATAAAATAGTCTGAAGGATAACTGACTTGTAAGGTACAGACTCTAATGGAAAAAAGTAGATAGCATGCATGAACATATGGGTAATGTTAGAAGAGAAATGGAAATTCTATGAAAGAATCAAAGGAAATGTTAGAAACTAAAAATTCTATAACAAAGATAAAGAATGCCTTTGATGGGCTCATCAGTAGACTGGATGTGACCAGGGAAAGAATCACTGAGTTTGAAGGTAGGTCAATAGAAACTTTTCAAACTAAAATGCAGACGGAAACTCTCCACACCCCACAACCCAGAATGGATCACCCAAGACCTGTAGGTAAAATTTCAAAAGGTGTAACATATGTATAATTGGAATACCAAGAGGAAAAGAAAGAAAGAACAGAGCAGAAGAAATATTTGAAATAATAATGGCCAAGAACTTTTCAAAATTAATGACAGACACCAAAGAACAGATTCAGGAAGCTCAGAAAACACCAAACAGGATAAATAACTGCTTTGCATATTATGTTTAAACTGCAAAACAGAAAAGACAAAGATAAAATCTTAAAAGAAAAGAGAGGGAAAAACACATTACCTTTAGAGGAACAAGGATATGAATTACTATGTACTTCTCTCATCAGAAAAAATGCAAGCAAGAAAAGAGTGGAATGAAATATCTCCAATTGCTGAAAGAAAAAAATCCACTAACCTAGAATTCCATATAAAGTGAGGAAGAAATAGTAATTATCTGATAAACAAAAACTCAGGAAATTTATGACCACCAGACCTCTTTGCAAGAAATGTTAAAAGAAGTTCTTCAGGCAGAATAAAAGTGATATAGGTTAAAAACTCAGATCTATATAAAGAAAGAAAGAGTGTTGGAAAAGAAATAAATATAATTTCTTTGATTTTTCATATTCCTTAATCAATCTGAAAGATATTCACTTCTTTAAAGTATTAGAAGCAACATATGTTGGGTGATTATAGCATGGATGAATAATATGAATGATAGCAATGTCATAAGGGAAGAGGGAGAAATTGGAAATACTCTAAGGTACCTGCACTCCTATTAATATATACATAGAAAAATTTGAATTTGAAATTAAAAAATATCACTTATAATAGCACAAAAATAAATATTTAGGCATAATCTAATAAAATATATACAGGAATTATATTCAAAAAAAGTACAAAACTGATTAAAATAGCAAAGAAGATCTAAATAAATGGAGAGAAAGTCTGTGTTCATAGGTTGGAAGATTCAATATTGTTGAGACATCAGCTTTTTCCAACTTGATCTATAGACTCAAAGCAGTCTCAGCCAAAACCCCAGCAAGCTATTTTGTAGATATTGACGAACTGATTCTAAAGTTTATATGGAATAGCCAACATGATATTGCAGAATAGACATAGAAATCAATAAATTAGAGCCCAGAAGTAGAACAACACAAATATAGTCAACTGATCTTTGACAAAGAAGCAAAGGCAATTTAATGGAGGAAGGATAATCTTTTCAACAAATGGTGCTGGAACAACTGGATATCCATATGCAAAAACATGAATCTAGATGCAGACCTTACAGCTTTCACAAAAATTAACTCAAAATGAGTCATGTACCTAAGTTTAAAGTGCAAAACTATACAACTTCCAGAATAAAAATGGGAGAATAATCTATATGACCTTGAGTTTGGCTGTGAGTTTTTAGATACAACACCAAAAGCAGAATCTGTGAAAGAAAAAATTGATGAATTGAACTACTGTGGTTTGAATGTCCCCTCCAAAACTTGTGTTGAAAGTTAATTGCCATTTTAACAGTATTAAGAGGCGGGGCCTTTAAGAGGTGATCAGGCCCTGAGGGCTCTGTGCTCATGGGTGATTTAATGCCTTTAAAAAGGGGGCTTTGGGGAATGAATTCTTTCTGTCTTGTCTGCTTGTGCACCCTTCTGCCTTTTGCCATGTTATGATACAGCAAGAAGCCTCTCATAAGATGCAGCTCCTTGATCTTCGACTTCCTAGCCTCCAGAACCATGAGTCAAATGGTAATGGTAAATATCTTTTCTATATAAATTACCCAGTCTGTGGTATTCTGTTATAGCAGCAGAAAAAGGACTAAGACATGAACTTTTATAAATCAGTAATTTTGCTCTGTGAAAAAGACTATTAAGAGAATGAAAAGACAAGTCAGAGACTGGCAGAATACATATTTGATAAAACACATCTTACAAAACACAGACCAGATAAGGACTTGTATCCAAAATACACAAAAAACCTGTTAAAACTCAACAATAAGAAACAACCCAATTCAAAATGAAAAAAAGATCTGAACAGACACCTTACCAAAAAAGAAGTACAGATGGCAAATAAGCATATGAAAAGAGATGGCAGACATTGTTTGTCATTAGGGAATTGTAAATTAAAACAATAATGAGATATCACTCCCCACCTATTAGAATGGACAAAATTAAAAAATCTAACAATATCATTTGCTGATAAGGATGCAGAACAAAAGGAATTCTTAGTCCACTCGATTACAGCCACTTTGGAAAGATAAATGGTACAAAATGATACAGCCACTTTGGAAGATAGGATGATAATTTCTTACTAAGCTCACCACAGTGTTGCCATATGATCTAATAAGCATGCTTCTAGGTATTTACAACTGACCTGAAAACTTATGCCCACACAAAACCCTGTATGTGAATGTTTATAAAAGCTTTATTCATAATCACCCAAAACTGGGAATAAACAAGATGTCCTTCAGTAGGTAAATGGATAAACAGACTATGGTATATCCATACATTGGAATATTATTCAATGATAAAAAGAAATGAGCTATCAAATCACAAAAAGTCATGCATGAATCTTAAATATATTGCTAAATGAAAGAAGCCAGTCTGAAAAGGCTACCTACTATATGAGTCCTATTATATGACATTCTGGAGAAGGCAAAACTATAGAGGTGATAAAAGATCAATGTTTGCTGGGGGTGGGGAGAGGGTTGGAAGGGGAGGTTGAATCAGTGAAGCACAAGAGGATTTTTTTTATAGTGGTCAAACTATGCCTTAGGATTCTGTAATGATGTAATGGTGAATACATGACAATATGCATTTGTCAAAACCCATAGACCTTTAGAGTGCAAGGAGTGAACCTTAATGTATTCAAATTAAAAAATCATTTAGGAAGTCAAGGGATCCCAGATGGAATGCAAAATGTGGCAAAACAATCTAGCTGCATTACAAATGTATGAAACAATCTCACTAGATGGGTGGAGAAGAAAGATGCTGATCTAAGTAACTCTGGAAATAAATGGAGTCTTTAAAACCAAAGGCAAATGGAGGTATACATAGTGCATTGCACTCTAGTTAATAACTTTGTTTCCCATGGGAGTATGGATTAACAATTATGAAACCACATGTATACCGAAATGGAATAATTAAGTTAATGGATGATGGATGGTGGGAGCCAGGTTTCTCCCTATTGGAGGAGAATTTATAGATAAGCAAGGGCAAGAAGCTACAGTGATCCTTTGTAGTTACAGATTAGAGTTGGGGATATCAGCATGAACTCATGTTTAGCCTAATATAGATGCAGATAAATACATGTAGAAATATTTATAGATATGCTTATATACATGGGTTACATATATTACATATATTTCCTTGCTCTGTTAGTCGAGAGGGCCTGGAAGCAACAATACCCCCTGTAGCAACAAGCACACCTAGCATACTGATCTTGGCTTCTAACACAATTTTCTAATAAAAGAAATGAAGAAATAGCTGATTCTAGGTCTGGGGTAGGTGCACAAGGTGATCCTGGAGCATTGTGTAGTGCCAGAAAGTAAGGAAATGCTAAAAAACAAACAACAAATAACAAAAAACAAAACCCAATCAACCAAACAAAAGCCAAACAACAATAACAACAACAAAACCCAAACCAAAACCAACCTACAATGGTGGCAGTATGTCAAAGGGACACAGGAATCAACTGAAGGAGCTCCCAATGGTGGAATCTGGAGCAATTTGAAAAACAAGATAAATAAAGTATTAATATTATTGGATTATAATCCATAGTATAAAATGGATATCCATGAATATGAGTCCATACTTATATAAATAAATAATTGGGTAAGTAAATAAATGGGGGAGAGTAAGAAAAAAAGTACAGTATGGAAAAAGGGAATAAATAGTAACTTTACAGTGGAGAAACCTGATAAACGCTACCTCAGCCAGGTGATCAAAATTAACATTAACAGTGACAAGTCATGTTGATAGTATGTACTCTTGATCTGATGCAATGACAATGGCACTTTACCTCTGGGGTCTTCTTCCAAGAACCTGTAACTCCAGTCTGATCATCAGACAAATCCCAATTGAGGGATTTGGTATAAAATACTTGACTAGGACTCTGCAGAACTATTAAGGTCATTGAAAACAAGGAAAGTCTGAGAAACTCATAGCCAAGAGGAGCCTGAGGAGATATAACTATTAAATGTAATGTGGTATCCTGGGAAAGAAAAAGGACATTAGGTAAAACTAAGGAAATCTAGATGTTATGGACTTCAGTTAATAATAATGTACCAATGTTGATTCATTAGTTGTAAGACATGTACCATACTAATCTGAGATGTTAATACTGTGTTTCCCCAAAAATAAGACCTACCCATAAAATATGCCCTAGGAGGATTTCTAAGCATTTGCACAATATAAGCCCTACCCCGAAAATAAGACCTAGTGATGGGCGTGGCTATGCAGCGTATCTGCCCAACCCATGCATTTTGTCGCAGAGCGCAGAGCGGTAAAGAAGATGAGCAGCCCTTCTCATCTGCCCCATCGTGACAGCTACTATCCCAGAGGTGACCGGAAAGGCGCGGACAGCCCCGCCAACACGGTCAGCTCCCCCTGTCAGGTCCCGGCCATCCTGTGCGTGCTGTAAGCTGAAGCTTTGAGGGGAAAACAACACATCCCCTGAAAATAAGCTCTAGGATGTCTTCTTGAGGAAAAATGAATATAAGACCCTGTCTTATTTTCGGGGAAACACGGTAATAGGGAAAAGGGTGTGGTGCATATGGGAACTTTCCAAACTACCTTTACACTGTTTTACTGTCAATCTAAAACTGTTCTAAGATAAACAGTTTATTATTATTTTAAGATAATTTCCAGAAATGCCTTCTGGGATTGAGATGTGATAAATCCAAGCCCGCAGACACTGTCTAATTTACTCTGGAGCCTGAGGGAAGGCCAGTTACTTGTAGGAAAACAGTATGTACTGAAAGGCCTAAGAGCCCATGGCATGTTATTATTCAGGTTCTTGATGTTTACCTGTAAATACAAAACAGCCTCTCAATCCATTGGCACCCAGTGGTTCTGAACTGGGGTGAAGCCACCAGGTAGGGGTGTTTTTGATTTTGTCACAATAACCAGGGGACATGCAGCTGGCCTTTAGTGGGCAAACCAGCAGTAAATGCTTACTGTCCTGTAATGTGTAGAACAGCCTCATACAGGGAAGAATTTTCTCACATCCTGCACGACTTTCTACTTTCTAAGAAGTACAGTGTCTCTGTACTTCTCTAAGGTAGAAAGCCATTTAAAATTATCTAAGGCCAGATTTGATCTCCTTTTTATGTATAAACACTAAGTATTTTTTGCATGCTTTTAACTTACACTGAATTTTCTGGAAATATCACCATAATTTAAGTCCAAGGGAAGACTGTAGTTTGTTTTGGTTGTAGTTGGTCGTGTGAATTTTCTTTGTTCACCATTTCTTATTGCAAACCCTACTTTCTAGGATAATTTTCTTTCTTAAGTACCTCCTTTAAAAGAATCTTTAGTGAGTTCCTGCTGTGGCATATGCTCTTAGTTTTGATTTATTTGAAAATACCTTTATTTTACCCTTATTCTTTAAAGTAAATTTCATTTGATAGAGAGCACAGTACTAAGTTGACATTTATTTTCTTACAATACTTTAAGCTTATCGTTTTATGAGTTTCTGGCTTACATTATTGTTACTGAGAAATCAGCTGTCAGTATAGTGTAAATTATTTATAGGTAATCTGTTTTTTTCCTCTTTGGTTGTTTTAAAGATCTCTTTGCTTTTGATGTTCTGCAGTTTCACTGTAATGGGTTGAGATTTTTTTTCTCCTTTCTTATCTTCCTTGGTGTTTATTGGGCTTACTGAATTTGTGGATTTCTCTTCAGAAAAATTATCAATCATATTGCTTCTACCTCAACAGTTCTGTTATTTCTTTATAGATCTCAGATTGGACATATGTTGGACCTTCTCATTCTATCCACATCTCTTAAAACTTTTTGAAATTTTTTCATCTCTGTATTTCTGTGCCTAATTTTGTGTATTTTTTCAAAACTGTCTTCTCATTTACTCATTCTGTATCCATTTTTATGGTCTAACTCATCAACTGAGTTTATAATTTAGAGTCTTAGTTTTGTTTAATTTATAAAAGTTCTATTTTTAATTTTTCCAATCTGAATGATCAATTTTGGTAAGTTTTTTCCTTTGTCATATTCCTAAAACTTTTAAAAATACATTAAAGATACTTATTTTCTATTCCTGATAATTATAATATCTGAAATCCATATGGTTCTGATTCTATATTTTTTTCTTCCTTCAGACTCTTGATCATGGGAGCTTGTTTCCTTATATGTTTGGTGATTTTATTTTTAATTTTTATTTGTTTTAGAGACAGAGTCTCTGTTGTCCAGCGTAGGGTGTAGTCATGTGATAATAGTTCACTGTAACCTCCAACTCCTGGCCTCAAGTGATCCTCCTCCCTCAGTCTCCTGAGTAGCTGGGACTACAGGCATGAGCCACCATGCCCAGCTAATTTTTAAATTTTTTGTAGAGATGGGGTCTTGCTATGTTGCCTAGGCTGGTCTCAAACTTCTGGATTCAAGCGATCCTCCCACCTTGGCTTCCCAAAGAGCTGGGATTACAGATGTGAACCACTGTGCAAAAATCACCTATTTGGTGATTTTTGATTTTGCACTGATGCTACTTAAAACTTTCTCTTTGATAATTTTTTCAAGCTTGATTTTAAAGTGTGTTCCTTCAGAGGGGATTTGCTTTGCTTTTGCATGACTAACTCAAGATCACTTTAAATGAAGATTTCCACTTGAGTTTTTCAGGCCACATATGTAGTGTGAATACTTGCTTCAAAGAATGTGAACTTGTGTTTAGGAAGTTCTGGGGGAAATATTTTTTTTCCCATTTCATCCATAATGTAGGTTGAATCAAGCAGTATCTTTACTGGCTTTTGGTACAAAACTGTTTTTTCTTTCCTCTGAGGACTGCTCTTTTGGAATCTTGGCTTTATGCAGTGATCTCAGATCTGACCTCCAACTCTGCTCAAGCCCAGGCATAGCCTCTTGTCCCCAGGCTCTAAGCTTCCAGGAACTGACAAATTCCACCAGGGTTCTGGCTTTCACTTACTCCTATGAATCTGAGCTGTTTTATGTGCCTAGCACAGAAACATAGGTTGGGTTGAATTGTATGAGAGATATAGGAGATTCATTCTATGTAACTTTCTGAAGCATAACAAGGGGGGCGAAGGCCACAGGAAGGGGTTCAGTGCTGTATAAGTAAGACTGCCCCCAAGTAATTTGAGCTGTTTCATGAGGTAGTGAGCTTCTTGGTTACCAGAAGGATTCAAGGAGAGGCTAGACAACCACCTACTGGGGATGTGGTAAAGGGGACTTAGGTGTGAAGGGTTTGGTTGGACCAGAACGCTGCCATCTTCTCCTTTTACTTGCTCGATGCTGATTTGCATGGCAGAACCAAAGCCACGAGACACTCTGGAAGGAGTCTCCTTTCCATGGCCATGCTGAAAGTTTAAAATGTTGCCTTGCCAGGTCTGCTCTCCATCTGCAAGTGGCTCCTTGACATCTGGCAGCAGAGCCGTCAGGGCACAACAGGCTGAGCCAGAACATGTGATACCTGGTCTGCCTGAATGTGCTGTTCACGTGGCCACACCTCGGGGCCTGTCAGGTGGCCATGTCTTGGCTGCATTGGTGTTGAAGGGGAAATGAACTGGGGCAGGAAGAGTGAGCAACAGGTGTTACCAGGAGTCTAGACAGAAAAGGATCCTTATACCCACAAGAGCATTCGTTTAAAATAGCTCTTTTCCCAGATATTCTTCTGGTGGCGCTGGGCTGTCTGGGCTGTGGTTTAGGATCATTTGGCAACTTTCATTCTTGTAATCAGAGAACAGCTTCTGGTGCTATAAAATCATCTGTGAGCTAAGCCAATTAGCTCAGCCAGGAGCGGATTATGTGCACCAGTGCTGGTACCAGGCAATTTATGCAAGCTGATTTTACAAAGTTTCAGTGTTTTTGCTTGCCCTGTTTTCCTCCAGGGCAGTCACAGTTTAACCGGGGCTAGGCTTCAGCAGGTGACGTCTTTGGGTACTTTTTAAATTGCCCATGGAGAAACTGGGTGAGAAGTGTTCACACTCTCATGCTTGGTGTAGTAAGGAGAGGAGTCCAACTGCAAACATGGGCAATCTGTTTATATGAAGAGAGTAGTAAAATGTCCTTTTCCTGTTTGAGAGGAATTCAATGCTTTTGCAGAGTTTGGTAATGAGGGGCTAGGATGGGGCTCTATGGAGAGTGATGTGGGTGGAACCTGGCTGATAATGAGGTTAAAGCCAGCGGGTCAATCCAGATGGAGGCTAGAGAGACATGGTTCCGTGCTAGTGCAGATTAGTTCTTTGGGTTACATGTGGGATTATGGATGGGTAATGTAATGTTATTCTGGCACACAAAAGAGTGAGTTCATAGGTGACCCTTGGAAGCTAGCAAGCTTGTAAGTTTGTAATGGGACCGATCCCTCCCACACCAAATGGTTTCTTTTGTGTTTTGGCCTCTGTTATAATAGCCTCTTATGCTGCTCACGGGGAAAAAGAAAGAGACAAAACAAAGAAGAGTATAAAAAGCCCGTCTAGCCAGCAAAAACTACTGGTAACATTTTGATGTATATCCTTCTAGATCTCTCTCTCTCTCTCTCTCTCTCTGTGTATGTGTTTTACAGAAATGGAAGCATACTCTTTTGTCATCTGCTTTTCCCATTTATATTAATTCAATCAGTAGATATTTAATGAATGCCTACTACATGCCTGGCCCTGTTCTGGGCACTGGGACTACCTGAAGAACACAACAAAGCCCTTCCCTTCATGGAGCTTGTGCTCTAGTAAGCATTCTGTAGTGAGCATCTTTTCATATCAATAGATCATTTTGTGGAACAGCATTTTTAGGAGTCACATACTATTCCATGATATAGAAAGATTTTAATTTAATTGTACCTATTGTTGGAAATTCAGATGAGTTCCAACTTTTTCCTATTACAAATAATGATGTGATGAACATTTTTCTAGCTAATATTTGTGCACATCTTTATTAGAGATAAAGGCTGTAATGGAAAATTCATAAAGCTAAATATTCCCTCAGGTAGGGGGAATAAATGTGCTCTCTCTGGTTGTGACTTGCAGGCAATTAATCCCAAAGACATTTGAGCCCAGAGGGCATCACTGACAGACTTGGCTGACTGCATGGCTTAGGTTGGGGCAGGCAAGCCATGTGTGGATGTGTTTCAGCTGACCCACATGGATGGACTGCCTGGCAGCACTTGACCTCTGGATCAATTAAGGACATGTATGGGTTTCAGAAGTCTTTAGAGGCCCAGCTATGCTCATTGTGGTTTTTAAAAATAAAGGTGTGCTGCTCCATGATGACAGGGTATTTGAAATTATATTTTAGCAACACAAAGTAAAGAATTCTACATAAGCACACATAAATGAACTGGGCACAGCCTGTGTTTGTGCCTTGAGGATTAGCATGGACAGCAGGGTGTGCAGAAGGCCCGTCTTTCCAGAAGGGCTTTCTATATAACGAACCCTTGTGAGCAGGATGAGGGATGAAGCAATAAGAGGGAGCAGATTACAGGGATGAAGGGTTGCTTTCATGTGGCACCCTAATGTTACATGAGCACTCGTGGGAATTTAGATTATTCACGTGTTTCCATCACGTGCCCTTATGCTCACTGGAGAAAGTGCATCCCTACCTTTGCTGCAGAGTTGGCTAACATATGAGTCTAAAATATTTGAATGATTTAAAATACTTTCCTCTTTTATACCCCACTCTTCACCAAATTCTGTCCGATGTCCCTGAAAAAGTCTCTTGAATCTGCTGTTCAAGCCCCAGTGTTCTCCCACTTAAATAACTGTAGGAGCTTTAATGGGTCTCCTTGTTCCCACTTCCTTCCAGCCCATTTTCCACACTACAATGACCTAAGTTATCTTTGTGACATGAACATCACATCATGTTATTGCTGGGTTAAACCATTTAATGGCTTCCTGTTACCCACAGGGTGAAATCCAAACTCCTTAGAGACTGACAAGGCTCTCCCAGCTGCTGGGGCCTACCAAACCCATCCTGCCTCCTGCCACTGCCCCGACCTGTTTTCCAGCTGTGAACCACTTGCAGTTCCCTGGGAGCGACATAGTTATTCAGGCCTCTGTATCATTGCATATAATCTTCCTTCCTACTAGGAATGTTTTTCTCCTTTTTGTCCCTTGGTGTGTTACTACTCATATGGAGTCACTCCCTTCTTTGTGATGCCATTGCACATTGTCCCTCTCTGTATCACAACTCCTCATGCTACTCATTTACTTGTCTCCTGGTCTATATTCTTTACTGGACTGTGAACTACTTGAGGATGAAGGTGGAATCGTATTAATTTTTGTATTTCCTGTCCCACTGCAGTGCCTAACATACATTTTTTTGCTGCATGAATGTTTACTGAATCATAAATATACAATCTGGATTGCAAAAACATTTTTTCTGATGCAGACCTAACCAGATAGAATGTGCCTATAGTGCTTAGTTCTGATTTATATTTTCAGACATCTTTTTAAAGATTTTTAATTCTAAGGAGACTTAATTTTGTTACATAAGAGATGGTTCTTCAGGTTGATTTACAGACATGTGTACTCTCTCAGATACATGATTTGATGTTGCAAACACACGTGTGCACACACACACGTAATTCAACTAGTAAGTGAATTCAAACTCGGGGCTCTCTGATTTCAAACTGTGCCCTTGACGTCTATACTCTCCTGCCTGGGATTGCTGGTATTTTGGGTCCAAGAGAGGGATTCGTAAATGGAGAGAAAAGGAAATGTAAAAATGTGAAACAAACAAACACAAAAATCAATAACTCCAAGACTATCCGTTTGTTTATACAGACATTAAAAGTAGGCGGTTGTTTTCTCTTTCAAAGTCTTAGTTTCCATATTTGCCAAATACGAATAATAATATTCTCCCTTATAAGACAGCTGTAAGGATTAAATGGGATAATGTATTTTATATAGTAAATGCTAAAAAAGTAGCTACCATATTTATTTTTCCAGAATTCTTGGCTCTTTGTTCTTCCTCATGCTCAGGAATCTGTGAGCGGGCCCTAATAGAAGTAAGTCTTTACAGAGGGAAAGCTCAACCCTGCCTGTAACTGACGAGCAGTAGATAGCTATTAAGTATTCCTTTAGGTTTCTGAAGACCTTCTTGGAGCACCTGTTCTACCACCTTCCTATTTACTCCATCAAATCCCACAGCCAGATATCTCCTAAGGCCACGCCCACAGATAAACTCTGTGAGCTAAAACCCTTCTAGAGTTAACAAGTTAAAATTTTTACTTTTTATCTCCATGGGAATGAGTTTTGATTTCTTTTCTAAAAAAAGGATTTTTTTTTTCTTGAGCAGGAGACCTGAGGCCAGGTATGGGGAAAAAACATCTGGTGAGGGAAAGGCTGAAGACAGGAAGTAGTGGAATGAGAGTTTCTGCAGAAAACGTTATTAGATATACCACCTGGGGCTGACCACTTCTCTCCCTCTTCCTGGCATTTTGTTTAGGATCATCTCTCTGAACTATTTCTTTTATATTTTGGTTCAATCAGTTAGCACAATTCCATTGGCCAGTTCACCTCCCTGATAGGTGTATGGCGAGGGGTATGCTGGGGGAAGGATGAGGAAGAAAAGCCTGTACTAGCACAAATGCACATTTTGGAAAAAGTAGAGCTGAGCTCACTGGTAGGTCTCAGTAGGGACATAGCCCAAGGAGCAGAACTGATGAAGGATAAGATGATTTCACAACATGGGGAACGTGGTTGGGAGGATCACTTTCCCCAGCTACTTTTTGAAAAAAAGTTGTGGTAAAATATACATAACATAAAAGTTACCATTTAAGCCATTTTTAAGTGTACAGTTCAGTGCATTAAGTATATTCACATTGTTGTGCAACCAACACCACCATCCATTTCTGGGATTTTTTTTCATCTTCTCAATCTAAAACCCCACAACCATTAAACCATAACTCCCCATCCCCCTCCACCCCTACCCCTAGATCCTGGCAACCATGATTTCTACTTTCTGTCTCTGTGAATTTGGTTACCCTAGGTACCTCACATAGTTGGAATCACACAGGATGCGTCCTTTTGTGACTAGCATATTTCACTTAGCATAATGTCCTCCAGGGTCATCCGTATTGTAACCTTTAGCTGCTTTTGGAAACTGCTTTGGAAGCAGCGTACCAAGCAGTTCACTGGCCAGCAGGACTCAGGCCCCAGGCCTGAGTTCAGGAAGGGGTGCCTGGGTGGTCATTTCCCTTTCAAGGAGACTGGTGATTATATTGTTAGTGTTCCCTGGACTACCAAGAAAAAACCTGCTGACCATTCTCTTTGCCCATTGCCTTCCCCTTCTCAGGGGCCATTAAAACCCAAAGCAGTAGGCTCTTCCCCTTGAAAAGCCTCTGCAGGCTTGGCAGGGAGGCTCGGCACCACTGGTAGCCAGGAAAGACTCTGCTCCCACTTAGGAACTAAACCACAATTTACCATGTTTGCTCCCAATTCTCAGTTTGAAATAGCCCTCTCTTGCTTCCAGGGGCTCCTGCCCGCCACACAATGGATGGCCTCTGCGGTGGGCTGTAGAAGGGCTGCTGCCTTCTGTGCTGGTCATGCTGACGGCCGTGTGGGTGTTGGCAGACCTGGCCAGTGACTGCCAGTCTCCTGGATGGTTGCCTTGTCTGCTGTTTGGAAGCCGTGTTGTGTCTGATATGGCAGGGTCTGGTTTCTAGAGGAAAGCTTCCTCTGGGATTTGGATGAAATCTGGGCTGTCCTGTCCTATCCCCAGAAAAATCTGAGCAGGCAGCAATTATAATTAATACTTGGTGAGTTGTGCTCATTGGAGGGTTAACTCCTGCCAGCCCAATGTTCTGAATGGGCGGAACACATGGTGTTGGTTGGGTGCCAGCCACGCTTACTAATGAAGAATGCACTTTACTTATTTTGGCCTTGGGGTTAGTCAAGGATAGAAGCCCAAAAATAAAGTAGTGCCCTAAAAGCTGCGTCCCACAGCTCTGATTGCTTTTCTTCCTCCTTCTCTAGGGGCTCCAGCTTAATCTTAAATTGCTTCTATATATTTTAGCTTCTGAGTAAGACAACTCTTTAAAAAAATTGTTTAATTGAAGCGTAGCACATGTAAAAAGTACACAAATCATAAAGAACATGTTGATGAATTCTCTAAAAGTGTAAAATCCATGGAACACACAGATCAAGAAATAGAATATTCCTAGAATCCCAGAAACCTCCTCATGCAGCCTTCCGAGGGGGCACTATTCCTACTGCTAATATCCTAGATTAGTTCTGCTGGATTTTAAACTTCATGTAAACGGAATCATCAGTGCCTACACTTTTGAGTATGGCTCCTTTTATTTAATGTCATATCTGTGAGATTCATCCATGTTACTGTGTGTTGTCGTACCTCATTCATTCTCATTCCTGTGTAGCATTCCACTGTATATCACAATTTATTTGTCTATTCTACCATCAGTTACACGCTGAGCCATGCTGAAGCCTGTGGCAAAAGGAAACATCAGTAATATTGACTCTGCCCTTATTTATAAATTTGATATTTTGTTCATCATGGTTTTTTTTGTATTAATTTTGATTTGAAAAATGTTACATTAAAATATTATTTTTCTTGATTATGAGTTTTTTGGTACTCCCTTCAGTTTTTCTCCTGAGGAGTGTCTCACCTACCTCCCTCTAGTCTCGGCCCTGTTGACTAGAGATGGACATGTGAGTTGTATACAATTTTTGGCAATTATGAATAGCATTACTATGAACACTCTTGTACATATCTCATGGCAAACATACGTATGTGTTTCTGTTAAGTATATACCTACAAGTGAAATTTCTATGGGCAATTTTTTGATGGAAGATTGAGTGTAGGGCCACTCAATCTTCCATTCCATGTGCTAGCCTTTCCTTCCAAAGGCTGAGTATGTCTTTCTATTGGCAAGAGAGGGCCTGAGGAAAGTCCAAGCACTGGGCTTGTTGGCATTGTCCTGTAGAACCTGAGGAAGCCTGAGGAACCAGTGAAGTGCAGGTAAGTATTTTGGAGAACACAGTTCAGGCCCCTTACCAGAAAGAGTCCTTCAGAAACAAGATTCTCTAAGATTAATATTATATTTATATATAATTATATGATTTATATATGTATATCTGTATGTGGATAGATATAATTATTCAGATTATTTTACTTAGAGTCTTTAAATTTTTTTTTATTTCGCCAACTTCATCTATTAAAGCTAAATGGAGATGTGTTAAAGTTTCCCACTGTAGTTATTTTTGAACTTCTCCTTTAATTAATCAAATACTTTGGTCTCAATAGTGTATGACTGTAAAATAAAGTCACATTTGAAATTGAATGTTTGTCCCTCACCCCAAAATCAGGAGCAAGAAAAAAATGTCTTTTCTCACCATTCTTATTCAATATGATACCATAAGTTCTAGCCAGTGCAATCAGGCTAGGATATAAAAAAGGGGATCCAAAAAGAATTCTAGAACTAAGTGAGTTTAGTAATGTCATGGGATACAAGATCAATAATCAAAATCCAATTGTATTCTATGTATTAGCAATGAACATTTGGAATTTTAAAATTACAAAAAGACACCATTTTAAATAGCATCAAAATATTTAGGTGTACATTGAACAAAATATGTGCAGAATATGTATTTTGAAAACTACAAAACAATGATGAAAGAAATAAACAAAAAACCCAAGACCTAAAGGTTGAGAGATATGCCATGTTCATTGGAAGATTTAAGATACCAATTCTCCCCAATTTGATGTATATATTCAACAAAATACTAATCAAAATCACAATGAGATTTTCTTATTGGTACTGACAAGCTGGTTCTAAAATTTGTATAAAAAAGCAAACACATTAGAACAGGCAAAAGAATTCTGAGAAAGAACAGATTGTAGGACTCACACTACTTGAGTTCGAATCACATTTCACAGTTACAGTGATCAAAACAGTGTGGAATTAGTGAAAGGATGGACATATAGAGTGATAGAACAGAATAGAGACCCACACAAATATAGTCAATTGATTTTTGACAAAGGTGGAATGGCAATTCATCGAAGAAAGGATAGTCTTCAATAAATGGTGCAGGAATAATTGGATGTCCATGTGCAAAATGAAACAACTTCTATAAAAACGTAAAGCTTAAAACTAAACTTCCAGAAAAAAACACAGGAGAAAATCTGTGTGACTTTGGGTTTAGCAAAGAGGTTTTAGATAGGACATCAAAGAATAAAATAAGTATCCTTGATTTCATGAGGATATAAATAAATGATTGAATAAATAAATACATATGGGAAAATGATAACCTTTCTATGCAGAAGAATTCCAATTAATCAATGTAGAAGAAATGAGGGAAATAGAAAAACCACCATTAGAACACCATGGTAATAATCACCGCTGGCAAGATCTATTGATGAATGTTAAAATTAGTGGGTGAAACTTTAAGAGAAACATAAGATCTGCCTAGTATCAGTGATCTTCCCCCCAAATGTTTAATAACTGTGGTGGTTTTAACACATGTCCATAAAATCTTCATTATTCCTCCAGCCAGGAGGTAAAGCTTAACTCTTTTCCCTTTGAGTGTGGCCTGGATTTAGTGACTGGCTTTTAATAAATAGAGTATGGAAAGGGACAAATATTAACTTCACAGTGGAGAAGATTTTCAGATATCACCTTATACAAGTGAACAAGGTGACATCATCAGACATACCGATGTCATGTACCTCCTCATATGATGTGATGAGAAGGGCACATTACCTCTGTAGGGTTCTTTCCCCAAATCTGTAACCTCAAATCATTCACAGGAAAACATCAGACAAACTCAAATTAAGGAACATTCTACAAAGCACCTGGAAATACTCTTCAAAATTCTCAAGGCTGTGAAAGACAAGAAATGAGCTGTCACAGATGGGAGAGCAGGGAGACCTAATGACTAATTGCAATGTGGTATCCTGTATTTGATCCTGGGAGAGGAAAAGGGAATTAGAAGAAAAACTGGTGAAATCTGAATAAGGTTTGTAGTTTAGTTAATAGTTTCATACCAATGTAATTTCTTAGTTTTGATAACTGTATCATGGTTATGTAAGTTGTCTACTACAATATTAATGCTTATTTGCTTTTCTGTATCTCTCTTTAAACAGAAAATGTCTTGAAGTCAGACATATCTTTTTATCTATGTTTTCCCAGCACCCGAATTAGTTAGTGTGTGACCTGTTAGTGTTATGCAATAAATATTTATCACTTAGTGAAGTGAGAAGTAGTACCCATAATTTTATGGATGTAGCCTCATAATTTTATATTCCTTATTACCCAAGTCTCCAAAGTGATACATGAAGAAAAAGAACTGTTTGTGAAGTCAGAAAAACCTGTGTTCTGATTTCATCTGTATTACCGTCAATGTGTTATCTTGACTAAATAGTTTAGACTCCCTTCAATTTCTTAGGCTAAATATGAATTAGGTGAATTTTCTAAAGGAACACTAGGGCACATTAGAGCAATAATTGCCCATAATTTTATGATTCTCTTCGCCAGTGATTCTCAAACTTGGCTGTTCATCAGTATTTCCTGAAACCAAACCAACTGAAGCAGAATTCCAGGTATAGGGTGCAGGAATCTATATTTAAGGTGACTTTTTAAAAAAAAGGTGTAAAATAATAAAAAACAATTAAATGCACTGATAGTAAGTATTCAGTCTGATGAGTTATGGCAACTGCCTTCATTTGTGTAGTTACTGCCCAGGCAAGATAGGACATTTCAATCACAAAAAGGAGTTTTGTTGTGCCCTTTCAAATCACCCCACAGGAACCACTTTCTGATATCCATCACTCTAGATTAGTTTTACCTTTTCTTAGACTTAATATAAATGGAATTGTACAATACATAGCTTTTCGCGTATAACTTTTTTCACTTTACATAATATATTTGAGATTCATTTATTGTTGTTGCATGAATCAGGAGTTCATTCATTTTTATTGCTGAGTAGTAGTCCAATGTATGAATATGTCACAATTTGTTTATTCATTATCCTGTTGATGGACATTGAGTTGTTTCTAGTTTGGGCTATTATGAACAAAGACACTACGAATATTCTTTTACAAGTCATTTTTGTGGACATGTTTTCTTTTCTCTGGGGTAAATAAATACTTAGGAGTAGAATTGCTGGGTCACATGCACTTACCTATGTTAGAAATGACCCCACAGTTCTCCAAAGTTGTGTGCTACTCTACCATCTTATCAGAGTTCCAGTTGCTCTAACTCCTCATCAACGTTTAATGTTTTCAGGGTTTTTTTACTTAAGGTATTCAAGTGGGGTTGAAATGGTACCTTATGCATGTTAATTTGCACTTATCTGATGACTAATGATGTCTTGAGCACCTTTTCATGTGCTTACTGGTCATCCATATATCTTCTTTTATGAAGTGTCTGTTCATATCTTTTGCCATTTTTCAAATTGGATTGTACATTTTATTGTTGCTTGGCAGGATATTTTTAATGTATTCTGTATACAAGGCTTTTGTCATATATGTGTGTTGTAAATATTTTTTCTTGGTCTGTGACTTATCCATTCATTTTCTTAATGGCATATTTTGATTAGTAGAAATTTTCAATTTTGATGGAGTCCAACATGTCAGTTTTTTCTTTTATGGCTTTTTGTATCCTGTCCAAGAAGCTTTGCCTATGCAAGGGTCACAGAGATATTCTGTTATGTTTTCTTCTAGAAGAGTTATGGTTCTGGGTTTTACATTACATCCAAGACCCATCAAAAGTTATTTTTTATGTATGACATGAGAAAGAATTTGAGTTTTATTTTTCACCAATTTGGATATCCAGTATTTCCTGCAACGTTTGTTTTTATTTTCCCTAATGAGTTGATGAGACATCCTGGTCAGAAATCAATTGGCCCTATATGTATGGGCCTATTTTTGAAATTTCTCTTCTGTTCTATCTCATTAACAGCCCAGTAATCCCATTAAAAATTAGAGATTACTCTCTAATTTGCTAAGGTAAATTAAGAGAAATTCCTGTGGCATCCTTGAGATGGCTAGACAGTGTGGCAGCAATGGGTAATGGTGGAGAGTAGCTGTGTCCTGTGAAGTGAAGATCTAATAGGAATCTTTTGCAGGAGAGGCAGCAGCAATGCTGAGTACATGTGAGAGAAAACTGGAGGAACTCTTGGAAAAAGCCAAGGAACATTTTTCTGGGACCTGATTTTTGACAATAAAACCTTCAGAAGTGCATGCTACCACAATTCTGGTATTTACAGAGAAAAGGTGACTTCATTTTTGGTTTTGCTTTTGTTTTACTTTTGATATTAAAATAATTTTAGGCTAATAGGAATGTTACAGAGATAGTACAAGGAGTTCCTGTAGACTTTTCTGAAGGGGCGGGGAACCTGTGACCTTCTAGGTCCTTAAGTGTGGCCTTTTGACTGAATCCAAATTTTACAGAACAAATCCTTTTATTAAAAGGGGTGCAGCAGAGAAAGAGGAAGCTTTTCTTGCCTCCTTTGGTGCTTAAAAATGAATGGTCTTGGAATCAGAAGGCCACAGATTCCCCATCCCCCATGGTACGTGAGTGGAAAAGTGAGAGAGGGAAGGGGAGAGAGGCCAATACTAGATACTAGGTGAGTTAATCAGCAGGTCTCTGCTGTGGATAAATAGGACTGGTCCCATTGAAGACCCTCTAAGAAAATGTATAGAGCACATCTCAGAACTGGCCTA
>CAUYPO010104384.1:0-25101 GCA_963574435.1 Cheirogaleus major
GTGGATAACTAAAATGTGGTATATGCTCACAATGGAATATTACTCAATTCTAAGAAACGACAGTGAGCTAACACCATTTATGCTATCCTGGATTAAGCTTAAGCCCGTTATCCAAAGTGAAGAGACACAAGCTATGGAAAAAGGGCTCCACATCTACTCGCCATCAAATTGGTACTGACTGTTTAAAACTATGGTGCTCAAATGGTGGTAGTGTTCACCAGGGTTTCGGGAGTGGGGGCAAGACCCACATCATAGGGATGTGGAGAGCATTGTTGAGGGGAAGGGCATACCTCTAACCCTTCTTAGGGAGAGGCAAAGTTATACAATGTATCCAAAAGGTAAAAAAAAAAATCTTTTGTCGGATGGAGGGCAGGCGGGAGGGGGGAGGAAGTGTTGAGTTACATAATGTGAGCCGTGTGCGCCACCTGGGGATTGGACTTGCTTGAAGCTCTGGCATGTGGGGGGGGAGGGATGGTAGGGGCAATGTATGTAACCCTAAGAATATTTGTACCCCCATTATATGATGAAATAAAAAATATAAAATAAAATAAAATGAAGATTGCAGGATTTTACTTAATTTATTTGATTTGTATCTTTATCTTTTTCTCTTATACTGAAAATCTTCGTTTCTAATATTAGTATAATTACTTACATGTTTTATCAACTTTGTAGTAGAGTGTGTATATGTCTATAATAGCTTCAAAATTATACTACATTAAACTTAATAACAAGATCACTGGATGGAAGTTAAGATTTAGTGGTCTTTAGTTTTAGTCCCACTTAAATATATAAAGTGAAAATAACTTTATATGAAAATAAAATTAAGTGAAAATAATTTGCTAATTGACTGATATAAATATCCTTGCTTTTATTCCACCAATTTCATTAAAATAACCTTAGTGGATGTCAGTTTGTTTTTGATTCCAGGAATTGCTTCACTTCTTAATTTTGTGTTTAATATTGTTTTTCAAATATATAAAACATAAACAAGGTTCTAAGGTCAAAACTACAAAACAAGGCACATTTAAAAAATATCTAACTTTTATCTTGGTTCTTCCCACTATCTCCTTTGTCTTTTCTTCTCATCTCAAGGACTACAATATTATCCAGCAATCCCACTGCTGGGTATATATTCAAAAGAAAGAAAGGAAATTACCATATCAAAGAGATACCTGCACGCACTCCCATATTTATTTCAGCACTATTTATAATAAAGGTTACTATTTCTTTTAATTCATTTTTTGATTCATCTTTCCAGTGGTTCTTCTTGAAAGCATTAGCAAATATGTGTGCATATGTATGAGTGCTTGTATAAATTCCTAGACCTTTGTTACCCAAAAGGTATCCCAAAATGTTTAACATGTGTCTTTTGTCCTTATTCATTTTTTACAACTGTTTTGCTTTTGCAAATAGTAGAGAAATAAATAGTCTTGTGCATAAGTCACTTCTTATTTCTGTTAGTGTGTCTTTGGGAAAGGTTCCTAGAGGTAGAATTACTGGGTCAAAAGGTAAATGCATGTGCAATTTCACTAATTAATAATTTGCTATTGCCAAATTCATTGACATGATAAAATTTTACATTTCCACTAGCAATGTATGAAAGTGATTGTTTCCTCACAGCCTTAACAAGAGTATATTGTCAACATGTTCTGGATTTCCAAGGTTAGAAGTGATACCTCATTGTAGCACCAATTTATATTTCTCTTATTATATACAGTATGTGATTAAATAATGCTTTATATAATTAAGGGCTCCTGTTGGTTCTTTTTCTGTTAACTGTTTCTTGTATCATCTGCCCATCTTTTCCTCTAAAGTTTTTGGACTTCTTTTTGAATTTTAAGGAATTTCTTTATATAGTAGCAATATTTGCCCTCATATTTTATCCAACTTTGTAATTTGTCCTCCCTCCCTTCTTTCTTTTTCTCCTTTTTTCTTTCCTTCATTCTTTCCTTCCTTCATTCCTTTCTTTCGTCCCTCCTCTTTCTTTATTATTTATACCATGCAAATTTCAATGTAATCAAATTTATCAAATTTTTCCTTATTGCCTCTAGATTTTGAGACTTAGTAAGGAATGTTTTACCCATTTCTAGTTAATAAAGGAATTAACCCACATTTTGTATTATTACTAGTACAATTTCATTTTAGTATTTCAGTCTCTGATATTTAAAAAATTTCCCCAGGTGTACATTGCATGCCATCTTTTGATACAGACATTTTATTATTGGGTAGTTCCACATATTTTAAAATCTCCATTAGGATTTATTTTTTGATCAATGAGCTTTCTTTAGTTTTCAATTATTTTAGTCTTATAAAGTATAAAAAATAAGAATAGGGTTCATAGACACTGGAAACAATTGATATCGACAATATCAGTCGTGTTGGTAAAAACCAAAAAAGAAAGCTCAAAATACTATATAATAAGGACTTCGCTAAACTAATTTGAAGATTACATATGCCCTAAAGGAGAAACTAAAATCATCTTGCTTTTTTTTTAAATTTCAGCATATTCTGGGGTACTAATGTTTAGATTACATATATTGCCCTTGGCCCCCGCCTCCCCCTCCCAGTCAGAGGAGATGGATATATACATACATAATGAATGTGATGAGCACCGTCTGTGGGATGGACACGTTTGAAGAAATGAGTTTTTTTTTTTTAATGGTCTGCATGATGCCGATTCTTTGAAATTTTCAAGCGACTTACCCCATGGATAAGGTGGCCATTTTTGTAAATGTACATTATATACTTAAGAATAATGTATATCCTGCAATTGTTGATGTACAGTTCTGCATATGGCCACTAAGTAAAGCTTGTTCACATTTTGTTGTTCAAATTTTCTAAATCTTACTGATTTTTTTTGTAAGCTTAATTTGTCAGAAACAAAGAGAATTATGTTGAAATCTACTGTGTCAATTAATTTGTTTGTTTCAACTTGAGTTCTGGCAATTTTGCTTCAGATATTGATTGTAAGGGTATTTTACCAGATACAAGAATTGGCGTCTTAATATCTTCTAGAAGAGCTTACACTCTTTAATATATAAGTATATTATATATTTTTGATACATGCTAAATCTATCCTCCTTATGTCTATTTTTTGCTGATATTTGTATAAATAATCCAACTATTATTTCATTAGTATTTACCTGATATTCATTTATTAACTTTTTTAATTTCAATCTTTACTTGACCTTGGATTTTAGGTGCAGATAGTATAAAAATTATAAATGAAATTTGATGTTTACGTATAACTAGAAAATCTATGCTTTAATTCGTAAGCTTAGTTCATATATTATTGAATGGTTAAATGTTAACTTGTCCCAAATTAGCAACCTCTATAGAAAACAGCATGGAGATTTCACAAAGAACTAAAAATAGAACTACAATTCTATCCAGCAATCTCACTGCTGGATATTTGCTCAAAAGAAAATAAATCATTCTATCAAGAAGATACCTGTACTTGTATTTTTATTGCAGGACTATTCAGGATAGCAAATATTTGGAATTCACACAAAGTGTTCATCAATGAATGAACGGATAGAGAGAATGTGATGGTTGAGACCAAGTTTGTGCAGATATGTTGTAAACAGCAAAGTGAATGGACTTTGGAAACCAACACACTTCAGATCACATTCCAGTTCCTCATTTTTTAGTCCTATCCTCTTGGCAAGTTATACAAATTCATAAGAATGTTTCCTTGACAGTGAAATGGAGATAATACTAATTTATAAATATATATTTATATATACACACAAATGAAATGCCAAGCAGAGGAGTGGCTTCTTAGCAGTAAAGACAGAATCCTCTTTACCATTCTGCTTCACAAGAGAAACTGATTTGAGGATTGTCATTCAGGCCCATTGTGGAGCATATAGCACAAGTCAGGAAGTAGGAGAGCCCAAAGCAAGTGGGAGCAAACCCAGATTATTTAGTTTTTCTTTCATAATCTCCGCCATCCATCTCTTTTTCCAGTGAGAATCTTTCCCAGTTGTTAAACACTCATTTTGTCTTCAATTATAATTGTTTAAAATTGATAAAAAACTTTTTAGATATAAAGTAAGTTGTAATTATGTTTCAGGAACTCTTGATGCTACAATAATAAAAGTAGAAATTATATAGGTCAGCCTGACCCAGTCAGGTGAGCCCACTTAAAGTGTAGTTTTCTGTAGCTGGTTGCACAGAGGAAAGTCAGAGAGATTCAAAGTGTAAGAAGAATTGAGTCGCCAATGCTGGCTTAAAGATGGAAAGGGAGAGGCAAATGTGAAGAAATGTAAGCAGCCTTAAGTTGCTGAGAGAGGTCCCAAGCCAAAATCCAGAAAGGAAATGTGGACTTCAGTTCTACAGCTTCAGGGATCTGAATTCTGCCAACAACTTGAATGAATTTAGACACAGATTTTTTTCCCCAGAGTCTGCACATAAGATACCAGCCTGGCAGATACCACAACTTAATCCTTGTGAGAATTTATGCCTGCGCTTTTGACCTCAGATTGTGTTCTAATAAATGGGGGTTACTGTAAACTGCTACATTTGTAGTAATTTGTTACTCAACAATGGTAAAGTAATACCTGGGCCCTACATACTCCTCATTCTCCTCTCACCATTATGACCACTCCATCTCTGGACTGTCTTTTGGATTCTCTTCCTGAATACAATCCTTAAATCCTGGGTTTTTCCGTAGAACTTCAATCGATTACTATCTTATAGTTTTGTCACCCAGAATTAGACAGTACATCAATCTATGCAAAAGTCCTCTCTTTCTCTTTTCCTCTTCCTTACTTTATGAAGGTGTTGATCTCATTGCATTTTTACGTAGAAATGTAATTTGCAAATATTGAGTAATTGCTCATAATTTTTTAGTTAAAAAAAAACTAAGGATAAATATAAAGAAAACAATGATATATAAACAATGTTTTAAATTTGATATTAAAATTTCACTTAAAATTTAATTGAACCCATAAAGATTAACTATTCTAGTCTGCTCTGATTTATTACTTTTCTAATTGCATTCTGCCTCTTTTGTTTATTTGATAACTTGTAAAATTTAATAATACTTTAATTTGGGCTATTTATTAATTGTTTCATGTGTATGCATCTCATCTTCTGAAATGTGAGAAATTCACAGGTTTTTGAAGTCAGAGATTGTATTCTATTTTGATACGCCACCCCCCCACTCCAGAGGGCACAAATCTGAGAACATTAAATGTGTACAATGGAAGGTTTCTGACTTACAGAGAAAATGAGAACTAACAAGTGGCTTCTGAATACAAGGAGAGACAGGGATGTGTTTGCAATAGCTCCTACTACCACATTATTTTGAGTTTCTCTCCACCATCAACATTTTAACTCAGAAATATCGATGCTATGGTGCCAAACAGAGAAAGATAATATTCTATTTATTTTTCTTCTTTACCATGAAATACATAAATCTATGTCCAACATCTCCTATATACCTACTGATAGCCATATCAGTATATATATATTTTTATTGGTCCTATTAAGACACAAAGTTTTCCAAGCAGAGCCCTTGATTTGTTTTGAAACAGACAGCACAGGGCACATTGATAAATGCTAAATACCAATACCTAAAGATACCCGCCAGGGCTGGCAGATCATGCCCATTTAACTTTCTCCAATGCCCATCCTAGCCTTGTGCACAGCTGAGATGTAATAGGCTTTTTCTTATGATAAATAATAATACCCTGAGGACCATGAGCTGGAGAGACCTGAGGTCATATCTGGCCACTGAACTTCTCCTTTGTCCCAAATTTGAGATTATTCATGATTAGTTCTGCTAGGTACTATAATCAGAAGAGATAGGAGGTCATATGGAATGCAGAGGAAAAGATGTGATGGATGTAGAAACAGTAGGAAATGATGAATAATGCTGCAGGCTTTCTGGGCAAGAGTATTCAAAAGAATGCATATGAAAAAATAGATTTTCCTGTGTTCTGAATGTATTGTCAAGAAATAAACTACTTAAAATGCACCTCTTTAATGTCCTCATTTGTCTTTTCTATATATCTCAACAAACCCTTTTGCAAAAGGAAAAAATCATAGCCAGATTAAATATTAAAAATCTTCCCACAAAGAGTCTGTGAGAAAATGTTATGAATGTCGTCAAAGGCATTTTGGAACATTTTAATACAAGTAAAGTGAAAATAAAGGTCAATAACTATAGAAATGTGATGATTGTTGATAATGAAAGTGATAACAATGATACTAACTACTATTAGGCACACCATTAAGTAGTTTATATAAATTAGCTCATTCAATATATTTTTAAAAGTATGGTTAAATAGGCAAATGATGAAATAGAAAAAAGACTTGTCAAAGGTCATTCAGCAGATATATGGTAGAAATGGGTTTTTTTTTACAAAGTTCTATCTGATGCAAATTCTTAGCTTCCTTGATACACTGCCTCTCAGAAAGTATTACCATTGATTTGGAGAGTATTAGAAATTGGAGGACTTTTGTTGATACTATTCTTTTTCATGGCATCCTAGCAATTACTGCTTCGGAAATGGAGATGTCCTTCTGAACCACATTATTATGCATTCACTCCCTATGTCTAATGTCAAATGATGTTAATGGATACATTTTAGAGGGTACCGTGAGGTATATTTAGGGAAGTAAAATGTCTTCATCATGTTAGATTATAAGTAAAGGTGACATGGATTAAGAGACATAGTGTGAAAAAAACTTCATTTTTCTAGAGAAAAATATTTTCAAGCACAAATTGAATACATGGATTAAATTTAACTTAGTTTTTCAAAATTTATTGATTTTGAAAGAAGCAAGCACACGTTTAGTTTTTTTCTTTTCTGAAATTCTAATGGCTTTTCTTCATCTCTGTAGTTCATCTACTAATTTGAATGTCATCTTAATGAAGGTACTGATGAGGGCTTTTTGCAGTGTTTTAACCAATATCTTCTGTATGACAACTTTATAATGACTCATTTAAATAGATAACATGTTGTAATAGATTAAACAGATATTTTGCTAAATTTTTTGATAGATATATTTTATGTGTGGTAAAACAAAGAGATATTTTTAAAGAAACTGTATATTATATCTAAATTTTTATACTTCTTATGTCCAGTGGATTTTGGCAATATTAACATGTAATTTTCAGAGATAATAAAAGATTTGTAGAAAGTTTCGAACAGCATATATAACATACAATATTAAATGCTTTGATAGCCATGTGCAAAAAGATCTTGGAATAATGTTAACCAGCATGGACGATTTCAGTTTTCTTCATTGAATGGCTTTTTACAGAAGGTTTAATTTCAAGACAGGGTCAAATCTTAGAGAGTTTGGACCTGTAAGTAGAATAGCTATACTCTCTAGAGGAAAAGTTGCTGGTGAGGTGAGGAAGTTCAGCCAGAAAGGAAAAGTCAGTTATCTTGAGAGAAAATGGCAGGTAACTGATTATCCTGAAGAGCTAGGGTAAAGGTGACATGGCTGGCACATGGAGCACAAAACACAGGGACCTCCAGGGAGGCAATACATTGAAATGTGTTAAGCTGGCACGCTATTACTTGTTCAAAAGGCGTGAGGAAACTGGAAGCCAGCCCTATGGCATGAGGTTTGAAATTCAGAATCAGGTTTCAAGTGGCAGGGATGAGAGCATGAGAAAATTAGAGAAAATTAGAGTCCCACTCCTGAAGTAATTGAAATACTGGGATGCTTTTCAAGATCAGGACTAATATGAGTCCAGATAGGAAACTGAGTCATGAGATAAGGACCTAATCCCAAGAAGAAACTAAGTTCCTAGAATTGCAACATATAAAAGAACTACAGGAGCAGCCAGCTCCACTTGATTATTGATCATGACCATGATTTCCCTCTCCAACAGGGCTTGGATTATTTCTAAAACTGAGACAGAGCCTACATTTTGGCATTAGTGGCTATACGTATATGATTATACTAGACACTTTTTAAAAGTCTGCTGGGCATAACAAAACTGAGAGATTATGTGAAGTTTTCGCTTTAAGATTTGTATTTAAGGAAACAAGAATATGACTTGTTTTGGTGATGGATACCCTAAAAGCCATGACTTGACCATTATATAATCTATGCATATAACAAAATTATACATGTACTCTATAAATCTGTACATTAAAAATTCACTCTGGTTTTCATTAAGTTTGTTTTGAGCAATCATTTTTACTGTTAGCAACACATACGTGATAAAAGGAAAATACAGTTTGAAAAATCTACAGCTTGACAAACCAAATTGGAGGAACTAAAAGTAGGAGAGATTCAAAAAGATCCTAAGATCACACTTAAACACCTATCAAAAATTGTGCTCTGGCTCATAAAGTAGTAGAGATTTCATCAGTCCAGGAGATTGCTGTTTTAAGGAAAACTTTTTTTCAATTTTGTATTCAGAAACTTGGCTGGGGAAAGGGACATTTTATTTTCACTTCCAAATTATTCACTATCTAAATATAAGAATTGTTTAAGTCTTTGAGTCATTCCTTCTTAAACAACAAATAAAGGAAATGACATCTCTTAGGAATGCCTAATTAAGTAATCCACATTCAAAGAAAATTAATGTAATAACAATGAACATTTCCTAATAGAACTGATCTTTGAAAATAGTATGATATGGTCAAAAAATGTAAAGACAACCTTCCCCACTTTATCCCCCTCCTTGATAACCTTAAAATTCTGATCACACATTTGCTTCTCAATCATACTCACATTCAAAGATTATAATCAATATCAGCAGAAATGTCTTTGAACATAAAGCACAGTGATAAATAGCTATAATTGGAAAAATATCACCCCATTCTCCAAATTCTAATAATTTTAGTTCCCACTGTGGACTTCATATTATAATTTTATATTAAACATATTAGTCTGTTCCAACAAAAATGATACAAGCAAGTATATTATTATCAAGTAAAAACAATAATATAAATTTACACATTTTGAAACCGTATTGCAAAAATCAACTTATTTAGCTTGATAAGCATAGATGGGTTTTTTTCGTAACTTCAACCAATACAAAATGTTATGTCCCTTTACAAAAGAAAAATAAATAAATCAATGCCACTTGGGGATCTTATAGAACCACAGAAAGAAATGTTGACACAGGTAGCATTGAGGATGTGGTGCTGGAATCTTCATAGACACACAAGTCGTGTTCCTTTCACCACTCAGAGCCACGAATTGCTTCTGCTTGGCATGACAGTGTGATTATTTCACATGTTGGCACCTGTTTTCCTACAGTTTGATGGACTTAATCAACCAAGACAAACATATACATTTGTTTTCCAAATGACTTCATGGCAACCATTTGAAGGCAAGTGAGGCCCAATCTCTGGACTCCTTGCTTTCTTTAAATAATCCATTTGTATATGTTTTATGCTCCATTTATTCGTATTACCCTCAGGCCCCAAATCAGCTAAATCATGTATGTTTTTAACATGCACATTTCAAACTGGCTTTGCTCATACCTAAAAGGAATCTTTATGCTAAAATTTTCCAATTCTATAATGTCTTAATATTTCATTGCCTAACACCATGACTTTTTCATCTTTCACAGTCTAAAGATGCTTTAACACAGAAGGGAAAATGTCTGAATTAATTTTGTTATTATACTAAAAAAGGGTTCTATGTGAGATGAAAATTAGAGACATTGACCATTGTGAAATCACATTATAATGCATTATGGAAATGCAGTTAATTTATCTTACCATATTTTTATTATTTCAGGTCTAGGCATCCTGCAAACATGACATTCACAACAAAGAGCAGATCACCCAGATACACAGAGAAGAGTCTACATTGATGTTAATGATGCTTCTGATAACCTATTCACTCAGCTCCTAGACCTTATTAAGTCCACTGACCTCCGCTTTTCTTCTTTTACTCATGATCAGGTTCCCACTTTTCTGACAGCTGAGCACCACCTCCAAAATCTCAAACAGTGACTATTTCCACCTTCCCATTTTTCATGCTGTTTGAACTTGTTCTTCACTTTCTTTATTTTCTCTAGTCTCTTATCTTCATCATAATCCTATAAATATGTTCTTTCTGTCCTAGCTGGTCCCCAAAATGGATAATTTCAATATCTCTTCCCCAGCATCCTAGATTTCTTCACCCCCTTCACCTAGACTGTGAATTTCTTCTTCTCAGGTAAGTATAGACTTAAAAGCCTTAGGTGCATTCTTAGAGAAAACACTGTTAACCATGTGGATATATTCTGTCATGAATTCATCCTTTCTGACTTCATTGACTAACAATAACTCCTAGAACCTGCCATTTCCACTCTATAATGTTTACAACCAGAAAAGCAAACTTGGGGGGAATATAGCAAAAAAGATGTCATTTCCTTGTACTTTACTGGAGGCTTCTAGAGGAGTGAAAGGAATTGAAATGCTTTTCTTAAAACGTGAGCTTCATATTGGTAGTAGCATGGTAATTACACTCTGTTCCTAATCACAGAATTTTGGATTAGAAAATCAATGTTTAATCATGTAATGCTTATTTCTTATTAAGTATTATATTGATTGTTTAAAATATGCTTTACGAGCCATTTAAAATAATCCATTTCTATTTACATTTCATCGTTATATTCTTATTTCATATGTCCAATGAATTTCTTCAAAGGATCCCAGCAGCTTACTCCTGCTCAATCAGTGCCAGGGTTCACCTTTTTAGACTGGTGCAATTACTATAATACAAAGCAAAAGACTGTATGCCTTTGCTCTATGTTTAAATTTACTGTCCTTATTAGAACAATCCCCAAAATCTTTGACTTTTAAGACCATTGGCCATTTCAATCTATATTATTAGCACTTAATAGACTAAACCTATTATAGGTGTATCTCGCTGGGCTGAGATTTCTGTTAAACTAGGCTTGTAGAATCTCTCTCCTACTAACTTCTCACAGCAGACCATGTCACATTTTTGTAATCACAGGGCTTGAAAATTTTCCATTTACACATTATCATATAGAATAAAGGTTAAGTGTCCAGTCCTCAAGTTAAATTGCATGTATTTAAATTAAACTCAAGGGGATAGATGTCAGTAAGATGGCAGAATAGGACTCTCCAGGACTCAGCAATTCAAACAACTATCTATGCACAAAAATTCCTTCACAAGAGTGAAGATGATAGATTATAGCACCTGAGTGTGTCAAATAAGAAAAGACACATTGAAGAAGGTAGGAAGAACAACCTCACATTACTTACATCACTCCTCTCCCAACCACATGCAATACACCATGGAGAGAGATACCCTACATATCAAGGAAGGGAAAGGGAGTGAGCAATGGACTTAGCCTGGGATGCCCCAGTAAAACCTAGTGTCAGGCAGGTTCCCAGGGCCCAAGATTCCATACTGGTATCTGTGGACTGAGCCTCCATGTCTGTTCTGGCTCCCAGGCAGATACTATAGGTCCATGTTCCCAGCTTGCTCAGCAAACTCGGTCTCTGGGCCACTGCCAGGCTCACCACAGTGGCCAGAAGTATGGACCACCCTCAGCATAGATCTGGCTTTCATGGCCCCAGTTTTCAGATTCACCCCAGCACCAGGTTGGCAGCTCAGCCTCCATCACCAGGTGGGGACCCAGGGATACAGGATCCAGGCTTGCCCAATAACATGCTGGCCCCTGAAGCCCTGTGATCTAGCAATCAAGGGTTTATGACTGCTCCAGCAAATCCAGGATCCAATCCTGCCTGAGTAGACCGCAATATTGGACTGGCTCCTGTGTGCCTTGGTCCAAGTCAAACCTTCATGACTTCAGGACTCAGGCAAGCCTTCAGAGACCTAGAATCGAGGCTAGCACCTTCACACCCAACCTCAGGCCAAAATCAGTGGACACAGGCTCCAGGCCAGCACTCATGGCCCTGTGTTCTAGAAGACCCTGGCTACAGGGCTGTTCCAATAGACCCAGGGTCCAGGAACATTCCAGGAAACCTAGGTGCCAGGCTGAAGACTATGGACTTAGGCTCAAAGACTACTCCCGTATACTTGGGCTCCAGACCAACCCTGTGTGCCAAGAACACAGACAGGTACCAATTTTTTTTTAAAAGTCTGGTAAAATTTGGGTATGAAGCCATTTGGTCCAGGAAATTTTTGTTGGAAGATTTTTTATTATTGCTTCAATTTTGATACTTAATATCGGTCTGTTCAGGAATTATATTTCTTCTCGATTGAGCCTAGGGAGTCTTTGTGTTCCCAAGAATTTGACCATTTCTTCCACTTTTTCAAGTTTATGTGCATAGAGATTTTTATAGTATTCACAGATCATATTTTGTATTTCCATGAAATCAGTTGTGATTTCTCAGTTTTCATTTCTGATTGAGATTATTAGAGTCCTTTCCTTTTTATTTCTGGTTAATCTAGCAAGAGGCATGTCAATTTTGTTTATCTTTTCAAAGAACCAACATTTTTCATTAATCGTCTGTATAATATTTTTATTATTGATTTTAGTTAGTTCTGCTCTGATCTTAGTTATTTCTTTTCTTCTGCTGGCATTGGAATTGGTGTGCTCTTCCTTTTCCAATTCCCTGAGATGCTTCACTAAATGTTCATTTGTGATCCTTCTGTCTTTTGTATGTAGGCATTTAGGGCTATGCATTTTCCACTCAGGACTACTTTAGCTCTATACCACAGATTTTGATGACTTCTGTCCCCTTTATTATTTAGTTTGAAGAATCTTTTGACTTCCATCTTAACTTCCTCCTTGACCCAGCTATCATTTAGCAGTAACTTGGTAAGTTGGCTTGTTTCCATGACTTTGTGTTTACATGAGTGTTTCTGTTGGAGTTGATTTCTAATTTTATTCCACTGTGGTCTGAGAAGTTCTATTTAAGTCCATTGTTTCTTTGTTTATTTTCTGTTTGGTGGATCTGTCCATTCTGTCAGTTGGGGGTTGAAGTCCTGAGATATTATAGTGCTGTTGTTTATCATTTTGTTCAGATCAAGTAGGATTTGCTTTATGAATCCGGGTACTCCTGTGTTAGGTGCATAAATATTTAGAATAGTTATTTATTCTTATTAAACTGTTCCCTTTACCATTATATAATGACCATGTTTGTCTTTCTTTACTTTGGTTGATTTGAAGTCTATTTTATCTGATATGGGAATGGCTACATCAGCTTTCTTTTGTTTTCCATTTGCATGAAATATTGTTTTCCATTTCTTCACCTTGAATCTGAATGTGTCCTTTGGGTTAGATGTGTTTCCTGGAAATAGCAGATACTTCACTTGTATTATTTTATCCATTATACAACCTATATCTCCTGAGTGGGAAGTTCAAGCCATTCACATTTATTGAGAGAATTGATAAGTGGGCTGGATTCCTGTTCTTCCTGTTGAATAGAACTTTATTACTCTGTTTTACCTCTTGTGTCATGTGGTAGCTGAGATTTGACCTTTATCTTTTGGGTGATTTTACACTGGCAGGTGTCTACTGTGTTGATCTGTGTATAATGCAGTTCTGAGTACTTCTTGCAGGACAGGTCCATTCTTTACAGATTCCCTCAGTGTTTGCTTGTCTGTGAAGGTCTTTATTTCTCCTTCATATAAGAAACTTAGTTTTCAGGATACAAAATTCTAGGTTGGCCATTATTCTGTTGGAGAAGACTGAGAATGTGTCTCCAATACCTTCTGGCTTGTAAAGTTTTAGCTGAGAATCCTACAGTTACTCTGATAGGTTTTCTTTTGTAAGTTACCTAATTTTTTTTTACTTACTGCTCATAGGAATGCCTCTTTTGTGTTTACTTTGGTCAGTCTAATGACTATGTGTCGTGGTGATTACTTCTTTGCAATGCGTCTTCTGGGAGTCCTTTGAGCTTCTTGTATGTTGATATCTAGATTTCTAGCAAGGTCGGGGAAATTTTCCTTGATTATTCCTTCAAATAAATTTTCCAACCCTTGTTCACTTTATTCTCTGCCCTTAGAGGGATGCCTATAATTCTTATGTTTGGCCTCTTTATATAATCCTACATTTCTTGTAGGCTTTCTCCATTCCTCTATTTCTGTGTTCTTTTTCTTCTTCTGCTTGTTTAGCTCGAGGGTGTTATCTTCAAACTCTGAGATTCTTTCATCAGCATGATCTATCCTATTCTTAAGGCTTTCCACTGTGTTTGTTACTCCTTGAATGAATTTTTCATTTCCAGAAGTTCTGTTTGGCTTTTCTTTAATAATTGTTTTTGTTACTTATTTGTGTTTGGTTTCTATTTTCTCTGTATTTCACTGAGCTTCCTTACAATCCATATTTGAAATACTTCATCTATCATTTTAATCTTTTTGTTTAGGTTGGTATCCATTGGTATGGAGTTATTGTTTTCCTTTGGGGGTGTCCTTTTGCTTTGATTTTTCACATTTCTGGAGTTCTTTTGCTGGTGCCTTCTCATCTGGCCTCTCAATCGAGAGCTGAGGGTGCTAGCGCTGGCTGATGGACCTGTCTATGAGTCCCCAAGGAGACTGCAATAGGGATAGGAGTGCTTTTCCTGAGTAGCTTTTGGGGTTGCCCTAGTAGGTTTGATTGTTATGCTGCTCTGGCAGCTCTGCTCTCCATGGAGGGTTTGTCTGGGAACGTGCTGTTGCAGAGAAGAAGGCCTCTTAGCAGTGAGTACTAGTACAGTTGCTATTGGGTGGAATGTATGCAGTCTGCCTGCACAGGTCTCATGTCCTGCGGGCACCTAGTCCTGCCCGCCTGTCCAGGCCACCAGCGAGCAATCCTATGAAACACTGCTGCTGTAGGTCTGCACTCACTGGCAGGCTCTGTGGTGAATGCACCCCAGCCTCAGAGAATCAGGCTTCTCAGCACCATGCACTCTCATGGTTGCTATGAAGTTGGAGGGGCAGTTGCTACAAGCTGGCTTTAGCCAAAATTATTTTCTGTGATGCCAGGAATGGCAGAGGTGCAGAGGAGGAGACATCTAGGTGTAAGAATGCCAGCTTTCTGGTCTTTCATGACTCTCTGTGGGGAGAGGGGGTGAGAGTTTTGTGTCATGCTTTTCGCCAGAGTCACCACGGTGAGGGAGGGGAGCTCCCCTTACCCTTTCACTGGGCTCTGCGCCTCTGGATTTGGTTTCCACTGTTGTCCTCTCTTCTTTCTCTTCTCCCCTATCAGCTTTGCAGCCATTCTCAATGGGGTCCCTGGCCTCCTCTGCTGTCTCTCCCCATGGTCAATATCTGAGCCACAATTGTTCTCCACTCTCTTCAGCCAACCCTCTACCCTTTAGCCAGGACAGTCTGACTAGCTAGTCAGCTATCTTGGTTCCCTATTTCAAAAAGATGTTTTTAAACCAGTCCCATATAAGACTCCTGTGTGGGCTGGGGGCGGTGGCTCACACCTGTAATCTTAGCATTCTGGGAGGCCAAGGCGGGAGGATCACTCATGGTCAGAAGTTCAAAACCAGCCTGAGCAAGAGCAAGGCCCCATCTCTACTAAAAATAGAAAGAAATTAATTGGACAATTAAAAATACATATAGAAAAAATTAGCCGGGCATGGTGGCGCATGCCTGTAGTCCCAGCTACTCAGGAGACTGAACGGAGGCAGAAGGATCACTTGAGTCCAGGAGTTTGAGGTTGCTGTGAGCTAGGCTGATGCCACGGCACTCTAGCCTGGGCAATAGAGTGAGACTATGCCTCCAAAAAAAAAAAAAAAAAAAGACTCCTGTGTGACCCACACTAGCAAAACATACCTTCAAGTGCACCCTTTGCATCCAGGCAAAAACACCATAAAATATGTAAACAAATAAGTAACTCACTCATTTCCTAAAATCTAATATGGTTAATTGTGTTGAGTTATTGCTCAAACCCTCCCTCTTCCTCAGGTAACATCCCTCATTATCAGGAAGAGGAAGTTCCTTAACACATTATTTTCATAGCCTAATGTACCCAGATGATTGTCATGATGGTGATGATGATGCTTTAGATTTGTTTAGAGTACACTATTCTTATATGAAGAATAGCTGGTCTACATTCTTCCTCATACCTTATAAAAATTGTTGCATTACAATTTGTGTAAATTTGTTGAATGACTATGTAGCATTACCTCTTTGATTAAGGTAAAGTGGAGAGTGATAAATGAAAACACTTTCTAGCTACACTCTTTATTTAATTAGTTATTAAAATAATCTCATATTGGATTTGTATTTTACTCTTACAACATTGGCAAAATATTAATACATTTCTCCTAATTGAGCCAAATCCATGTCTTATTTAACTTTGACTCCCCAGCACCAACTCATTTATTAAGAACAAATGCTTGTTGAATTGAATTAAACAGCCAGAGAGGAGACAAATGAAAGTTGTGGTTAATAAGATGGGCCAGGATGAAAGACTACTCTTGTTGAGAAGCTTCTTTAATCACTTTGTTATTTTCTAGTATAATAAAATCATTTATTATTAATATAATGATTGAATATTTTCCATATTGAGAAAATAATAGTCTTGTGTTGATGTCTGCCTGGGAATAAAATGGGTACCTTATCAAATTCATTGGAAGTGTCATGAGAGTTGCTACCTGAGAGTAGCTGTGGAGACAGATTTAAATTAAAAAATCTGTAAGAGTTCATTGTTAGATATTGCTTCATGCCCTTAATTGTTTGGGAGTAATGCAGTTTCAATTTATAGAATTACATCGTCTATTTTAGGGTTGGAGAAAAGCTTGACAGGTCCTTCACTGAACCTAAAGAGGAAGACACTGCAACAGGATGCTTATCCAAAATTGAATAATAATATAGAAAACGTTGATGATCTATATTGCAGGAAGGAGATAGACATGTAAGATGCTGCACACTGAGCACAATACTCATCAAATATTTATTTAACAGGGGTGGTGGGCAGGTGGGGGGGGAGGAGGGAAAGGGTTTATACTTACATAATGGGGGTGGTGCACACCACCTGGGGGTTGGACACGCTTGAAGCTCTGGCACAGCACAGCGGGGTGGGGAAGGGGTGGCAGGGGCAATATATGTATCCCGAACAATATTTGTTCCCCCATAATAAGAGGAAATAAAAGGAAAAAAATAAATAAATAAAATCCAAATGCCTTCAAATTCTAACCCGACCTAACTTCTCTAATCTCACCTTCTACAGCTTCCCATTTCTCTAAAATGTCAGCTATAATGTACTTCAACCATTCCCATGCCTTGGTACACACTGTACTCTTTACCTAGAAAAGTCATCTTTTCTAAAGCAAATTATTCATTCCTTTTTCTGTGCTTCTGGAGCACTCTGTCAAATCTCATTTATAAATCCTACACTGTATTAAAGTTATTTACATGTTTATCTTCCCCATTAGACCATGAGTTTCTTGCTAACTTACCTTTGTATTCTTTGTGCCTAGTACAACAAAATCAAAGGAAAATATAAATGAAAAGCTATGGGAGATGGGTGGGTGCAGTCAGAAAAGGTTTTAGCAGGCATTTCTTAAAGGTATGAGTTGATGAAGGTAAGTATAAGAACCATCAGGGCTGGAACTTGATTTATATTTTTTCACTATTACATATGCAGGGCCAGAAAAGTACCTGGCACATTACAGGCTCTCAATGAATAAGTTATTATTGACTAATAACAATATTATTAATAACTATTAATATTAGTCAAAAAAGAATAATACTTAAGATGAATAACACATTAAAAATAGATTTTTAAAACAAAACGGGAGGTATCAACTTACCAGACTTCAAACTATACTACAAGGTGTTTTTATCTTATTTATTTTGAGTTGATTTTTTCAAGTAATTTCTATTATAAAGAATGACTTTTACTAAGCTTACTCACAAATTCTGAATTTGGATCTTGTTTAGAGCCAATGGCATTCTACTCACAGATTATGGTGATTAATTAAGCTTTTTCTGCTTTGCCTAGAAATGTTATCTCCAGAAAGTTTGAGATAGGTGTCATAGAGATGATACCAATGATACAATATAATCCGTGACATTCCAATTCATGTCCTAAGCACAAAAACAGTTCTTTTTTGTTTTATAAATAGCTTTCCTGAAAGTTAAATGATTAGGCAGACAAATTATTAGTTTTGAAAACAGAAATTAAAAAAGAAACAAAATTAATGACTTTGATGCTTGTTGTTCTAATTTTAAATATTAGCTAGAGAGAAATTACTGGTCTTGAAGATAAATGTTAAATGGAGATACAATTTCTTTTCAGTCATTACAGAGTATGCAAATTGTCCCATAAAACATGCTGAATTTAGTACTATTACATCATTAAAGTGAGGGACGAAATTAAATTGGCATAGCATAAATTAAAGCTTATAATATATTTATATTTATCAAAAATAAACTAAATTCCTAGATTGGCTAACAACAAAGCAATTTTACATATTTTTATACTTCTTTATTCCAAGAACAGAGTCAGCACCCTAAAACAATTCAGAGACTCTTAAACAAATCTTTTAGATTTTCAGCATTTATATTTTGGACTCAATGTATTTCTACAAGGCTTTGCTGTTTATCTCTTAATCCTTTATTGTTTAATAATCTTTCTTCACAGATGGTGACATGCAAATTATATTTTTCCAATGTAAATAGTGCTGGGAATGCAGATTTAAAATGTGAATAAATCAGATTTGTTTTAGGTGGCAATGACAATGAAGAAAAGGACACATGGAGATGCCAAAACAAACTTCTTGTTTCATTTCACTCCTTATGGCCTTTTGATTCCTAAGCAGGTGGAGAATCATCCAAACAGATTGTATCTCAGTATTAACTCAATCTTATCAACTGTTTACATTGAATTAAGAGTGAGTACTTGTCAATTCACATAATTACTTTAAGATGTCTATGCCTGCATTGCCATGAGTGAAAAAAAAAAAAAACCTGTGTAAATGTTGGCACAATTATATGTTGTATTAAACAAATCCACTCTTGTATGAACAGCCATCTCCTTTCGACTTTCAGGTGACAAAGGTGACTCCCTTCCCACTGTTATCTGGAATTTCTCCTCCTGAGTCACGATACAGCCAAAGAAATCTGTTATCATGAATTTGGTGGCCGTATCTAAATTTATGTATGCAATGGAAGGCTAGGATGATAAGTACCATTTTAAAAAACCAGGAGTTAAGAGGAAGGTTTGGCAAACTCTTAGAACCAATGCTGCTATAAAAAATAGCCTTCCTAAAAGCAGTTACTGTGTAAATATCCTAAACAGTATTAAAAAAGAATAGACTTGGCACTTCCGCCCACATTGCTACTCAACCGACTCTTTCAAATATGGTTTTGGCTTAATGAGCTTTGGCAGATGATTTTAAAGCTGATTTGGACTCATGTCATGAGTTAGAAGCAGAAAACTACTTCTACTTTTAATATCTCAAACATATTTTCAATATAATGACTATGATACCTTTTCTCCACATTAATTTTGGTGTTCAAGAAGAAAGGGGTGAATATAATCAGAAAAAGTTTCAGATAAAATATTTGGGTGATGGTTTTTCAGTTAGCTTTACATTCAAAGAGCTGGTTCACCATAGAATCAGCAGGTGTCAAACCAGGAAAACAGCAGCAATATGGCGTCAGTGATTTCAGCTGAGCTGGACCTACACAGGGTAAGACAGGCCGGAATGAAAACTTAAAAATTAGCCATGGAGAAATAGGCTAGAATTTCTCAACCTAAGCAGATAATTATCAGCCAACATTCAGGATATCAGAAGTCATAAAGAAATAGTTTACAGTTTTTGACTATTATGAATAAAGCTGGTATAAACATTCTTCAATAAGGCATTTTGGGGATATATATTTAAATTTATCTTGGGAAAAATGAAAAGGAGTGAAATTATTGAACATAGGTGACTCATAAGGGAATGTTTATTCATTCATAGGTAAATGTTTAACTATATAAAAGGATTTCCAAAGGGGTTTACCGTTTTATACCCCCAACAATAGTGAAGTGTAACAGCTGCTCCCCATCATCACCAGCATTTGCTGCCATCAATCTTTTTAATTTTAGCCATTTTAGTCAGTGAAAATAGTAATTCACTGTGGTTTTAATTTGCTTTTCCCTGATGATCAATGATTTAGAGTGGAGCTTTTAAAACTGTAGTTCCTGGGCCACTAGTATCACCATTATTAGGACACTTGTCAGAAATGCAAAATATATAATCCCCCCACCACACACACATACACACACACACACACACACCAGGCTTACTAAATCAGAAATCCTGGGGCTGGAACTCAGTAATTTGTGGTCTAATAACCCACCCAGCTGATTGTAATCTGTGGTAAATGAATTCAACTGCTCAGGTGATTTGGGTGTCTCCAGTACTCTATAGCAACACCATAAAATATAAGTTAGGCATTCTAATTTGTATTTAATAGGGATTATTTTATACAATATAAAATAGTCGTTTTTATATTGATAATCTTCTAGGTTATTTAAATTTCTTATCAATCTGTATCTGTATCTTTGCCCAGTCTAGCACAGTCTTAATTCCCTTTTACCACTCTCTCAAATCAACTACCAGCATGTTGCTCTCATCTAGGATATTAGATTCATATTTTATAGAATAAATGTGTATCTTCAACTCATTGGTTACTTGGTTATTTAAGCAATTTAAGTAATAACTTTTATTATATTTTACCTGATTTCTATATCTTGTAGTTTTATCACCAAATTATTTTTCTTAATAGAAAAAGTATTCTTGCTAGAATAAATTTTCATGAGAATATTTTAGTGATAAACTTTATGAATCTATGTGTAATTGAAAATAATTTTGTTTCACATTCTCATTTAAATGTCATTCTGATTTTTGTTCCCTTGAAGATGATCTGCTTGTTATCCCTAGAATTTTTTAATTTTGTTTGTCTACTATTGTTTTAAATTTCACAATGACTTAAGGAGTTTTTTTTTTCCTAAAGCAACCTAAATTACCTCTATGTATCCTTAAAATTTGAAGGCTGAAACATCAATAGGCAGGCCCCTGACGTGGGAATGTTACAGTTATCAAATGCTATGTAGGAAAATTACCCTAAAAATTTATAAAAGAAAACAAATTAGTATGGTCACATTCTGGCAGACAGGTTTTTGTTCTCTTACCAATGGATCTATCCATCTGGAGGTGTGGCCTACATTCCCACCCGCTGGGGAAGGAGATAAAACCATCTAATTGGAAAGTCCTGCTCCTATATGATGACTAGATCCTCCAGTGCCAATCACTTTTTCATTGGGGATTCTTCTGAGACTACTGATGGTAAGATCAGATTTAGCAACAAAATTCTCTGTAATAGATCAGAATAGAATTTTAAAAAATCCTCCAAGCCACTCTATTTTATTATTTATCCCACATTTTGATATTCTGCATAGCTCAATATAGTCTTGCAGAATTTCTGTAATGAAATCAAATGGCAATATTAAAATATTTCAAAAATAACATATCACCTTGATAGAGATGGTCAAAATTTACATGTAAGTGTACTTCCAACATCAAATTCCATTATTTCTAATCTTTCTAGACTCTCCCTAGCCCTTACTCTGTCCTGGAGGTGGAGAAAGAAGAATTCACAAATCAAATCCCTGTATAAATTTGAATCTAAAATAATTAGCAAAATAAAATATTTTTTTTCATCCTGTGAGTTAAATCTCCAAAGAAGTTAAAGCCAAAAACATCCTCTTCAATTTCATACTTGTTCAGTCTCAGCCAGGCTCTCAATGCTTGGGCAGACTTGTCAGGCTGTCTTTCACTGGAATGAGATTTATTAGGACATTTTTATGGCCTCACCAATGGATTTAATATAAAGTCAAGTTTCTGATATATCTCACTAATAAAGGGCACATATCCAAAATATATAAGAAATTCAAACTACTTAATAACAAGAAAACAAACAACTATATTAAAAATGGGTAAAGGACATAAGTAGAAATTTCTCAAAATAAGACACACAAAAAGTCAATAGATATATGAAAATACGCTCAATATCTCTAGTCATCAAGGAAAGGCAAATCAAAACAACAATGATATAACATCTCACTTCATTTAGAATGGCTGTTATAAAAAAGATAAAAGATAAGTCCGAGCGAAGATGTGGAGAAAGGGGGACCCTTGGACACTCTTGCTAGGATGGCAATCAGTGCAGCCAGCATGCAGACCAGTGTGGAGCTTCCTCAAAAACCTAAAAATAGCATTTGTACCCCCATGATATGATGAAATAAAAGCAAAAAAAAAAAAAACCTAAAAATAGGATTACCATATATGATCTATTAATCCCACATCTGAGTACATATCCAAAGGAGTTGAAATATGTATGTTGAATAGATGTTTGCACTCTCATATTCATTGCAACAACATTCACTACAGCCAAGATTTGGAAGGAACCTAAGTGTTTTTCAGGAGATGAATGGACTTTAAAAATGTGGTATATAACCATTTGAGACAACACGGATGAGTCTAGAGGCCATTCTGCTAAGTGAAATAAGCCAGGCACAGAAAGACAAATGTTGCTTGATCCCACTTATAAGTGGAATCTAAAAATTTGAACTCACAGAAATAGAGTAGAATAGTTACCAGGGGCTAGTGGGCAGGAAGGGAGAGTGGGCAGGCAAAGGGGAAATGTTGGTCAAGGGACAGAAAACTTCAGTTAGACGGAAGGCATATGTTCTGTTGATTTATTGCACAAGATAACTATAGTCAATAATGCACTGTATAATTCAAAATTGCTAAGACAGTGGATTTTAAATGTTCTCATCAGAAAGAAATAATAAGTATGTAAGGTGATGGATATGTTAGTCAGATTTGCTCATTCCACAAGTTATGTATGTATCAAAGCATTATATTTTACCCCATAAATATATACAATTATTATTTGTCAATAAATATTTTAAAAGAACACTTAAAGATGGCCACATATACAAAATTAATATAGACTAGTCTCACACTTACCAAATTTAAAATTAGGCCAACCCTTTTCCCAAAAACAGTTCCTTAGATAAAACTATGTTCCTATAATCTAAGGCTTAGGATTGTCAAAGACCACAGCAGAGACTCAGTAGTTTCTGAAATATAGAGGTTTGAGAGAATAAAATATCAGATCAATCCTCTCCAGGATATTTTCAGACTATGATACTTATAAACTTAAATTTAACTGGGAGAAATCTCCTAGCAGAATTTTAATTTTGCCAATGTGCAACAACCATTTCTGGGAGGAAAATCTAACTTTGTATATCTTCTTTCTAAGCAACTAAACAATGCTTACTTATTGCAAAGTTTAAAAATACAGAATAACGACAGCCCTTGTTATCAGTTCTTAGGTCAGGCTCCCTGTAAACATGACCTGAAATGTGGAGTTTTGCTCCAGAGACTTATTGAGCTTATGCTCTCTGGTTAAACCTGTAAGGGAGTGAGGAAAGCAGAATATATCAGGGAAGGAAGCTCGGTAGGTTGTGCATTTGGCTGAAGTCTAGACTTAGCTCGAACAAATAAGGTGCCCTGGAGTGTGAGGGCACACGGGGTACAACCGTGAGCTGCTACAGCAAACACTCTAGCAGCAAAGGAACTGAGAGAGGAGATCTGGGCGTGGTACCCAAACCATTTATTACAAAGGGAAAATGCAAGTTAGAAGCTTGAAAGAACAGAGTTCCTACTGATTATTAATGCCATGTTCCATAAACAACAATTATCCATGAAGTAGATAACAATTTTGATATTGCAAATCTATGAAAAGCTATCACTGAACACCTTACAAATTTGATAGCATATTTTGCATTTTATTTTCTATCAAATGAAGATACATGTATAGGAAATTAATGGATCCAGAATCCATTTCTTCCACCAGAAGATAATTTAAATATAACTATAACTTTACAGGATAAATTGTTGGAACTGACTACTAGTAAAGGATTGCAAATGAATTTTGAAGTACAGTAGCACTTGCTTCCTTTTGAGCAAAAGTTAAGATGAATATCCCAAGCTTGCCGAAATTGCTTTAAAATCTCTTCTTCCATTCCTATTAACATACTTATGTGAAACTGGTTCTTGCACTATGAGTGTTGAATGCAAGAAGGAAAAGAAAAAAGTATCATAAAACCAGTTTAGATATCATTATCCCCTGTAAAAAGCATCCATTCAACCTATATTAGGAAAGTTAATAAGCAAAAACAAAAAAAGGATTTACTTGTCAGCATAAAACTTTTATACATTAATATATATAGATTTGTTCCAATAGTGCTTTTAGGTGCTTAATAGGGGGGATCACTATTTCACATAATTATTTCACATAATATTTACAAATAATTCACAAAATTAATTTTTGTTCATTTTTTTATTTCAGAATATTATGGGGGTACAAACGTTAAGGTTACATACATTGCGCTTGTCTCCCCTCCCCCCTCCAGTCAGAGCTTCAAGTGTGTCCATCCTCAGACGGTGCGCATCACACTCACTATGTATGTATACACCCCTCCCCTCCTCCCCCTCCCACCTGCCCCACACCCGATAATTTTTTTTTTTTAACATTTGGTTACATTTTATATCTTTGCCTCTCCCTAGCAAGGGTTAGAGGTATGTCCTTCCTCTCCACAATGCTCACCGCATCCCTCAGATGTGGGACTACCGCTCCAATCCCCGAATCCCTGGTGAACACCACCACCCTTTGAGCACCATAGTGTTAATCAGTCAGTACCAATTTAGTGGCGAGTATATGTGGAGCCCATTCTTCTGATCTTGTGTCACCTCACTTTGGATAATAGGCTTAAGCTCAATCCAGGATAATATAAGCGGTGCTAGCTCGCTGTCGTTTCTTAGAATTGGTAATATTCCATTGTAAACATATACCAAATTTGAATAATCCACTCATGAATTGACGGATACTTGGGTTTTCCCCACGTCCTTGCAATAGTGAATTGTGCTACCATAAACATTCGGGTGCAGATGTCTTTATAATAGAATGTCTTATGCTCTTTTGGGTAGATGCCCAACAATGCTATTGCTGGGTCGAATGGTATTTCTATTTTCAGCTGTTTGAGGTATCTCCAAATTCTTTTCCACAGAGGTTGCACTAATTTGCAGTCCCACCAGCAGTGTAAGAGTGTTCCTGTCTCTCCACATCCTCGCCAGCCTCGGTGTTTTTATCATTAGATTCAACAGACACACAAAATATACTCCAATAAATCTAATC
>CAUYPO010104385.1:0-12573 GCA_963574435.1 Cheirogaleus major
CAGTGATGGAATTGCTGGATCAAATGGTAGATCTACTTTTATCACTTTAAGGTATCTCCATATTGCTTTCCACAGAGGCTGAACTAGTTTGCACTCCCACCAGCAGTGTAGCAGTGTTCGTATCTATCGGTATCCATGCCAACATTTATTGTTTGGGGACTTTTTGATAAAGGCCATCCTTACTGGAGATAAGTGATATCTCATTGCAGTTTTGATTTGCATTTCCCTGATGATTAGAGATATTGAGCATTTTTTCACATGTTTGTTGGCCATTATTCTGTCTTCTTTTGAAAAATTTCTGTTCATGTCATTTGCCCACTTTTTGATAGGGTTGTTTGATTTTTCCTTGCTGATTTTCCTGAGTTCTAAGTAAATTCTAGTTATCAGCCCTTTATCAGATGTGTAGCTTGTGAAAATTTTCTCCCATTCTGTGAGTTGTCTGTTTGTTCTCTTGACAGTTTCTTTGGCTGTGCAGAAGCTTTTTAATTTGATCAGGTCCCATTTAGTTATTTTTTAATTTATTTTTTAATATTTATTGAGGCCATGAATTATTTCTGTCATTAAACTATAAGATTAGAAAAAGAGTACACACTTTGCAATGTAAAATTAAGATCTCCACTATTTATAGTCATTGACACTTTTCAAAGAAAAAACACGAAATCAGTTTCAAAAGCCTGTGTACATTCCAAGTTGTGAAATTTCCTTCTACTCAACTAAATTTCTCCTGAACCTTCAAATCTTCAAATGGAATTTCTCCCTGTGCTCAGCTGTGGAGAAATTTGCAGTATGGCATTATACATCTGTCAAATTCTACCCACAGGAGCTGATTTGGCAGTTTACACAAGCAAAACTTTTCCTGACTCTTAAGATGGTTACCATTTTTAGCATTTGTTGGGGATGAAGGGTAAGAATTGCTTAATTTGGAAAAAACTTCTTAGAAATTATTTTACAGACAAAAAAAGAGAGAATATATACAAAGTATCAACTGAGCTTTTAAAAATGCATTTAAAAAAATCAAAACCTTGAATATAAGTTTTTGTTTTAATTGCAAAATTTCATAAAGATGTTAAAGATATGCTCATATTATATCCTATTTCTAGGCAAAAATCAATAAGTACTTTCTTATAGCATGTTCCGCAATCTAAGATGTAGAGAAGGCATAGGCAAGAATCAAACAAAAAAGCAACAACAACAACAACAAAGAGAGTGAACAAACTCATGAATTTAAAGTAAGTCATAAAAAAAATCAGAACTACTTTTAAAATACATTAAGGAGGAAAGAGTAAAAAAATAAAAGGCAAAACATCTATGGCAGGATTTTAAAAGAGAAAATATTCTCTACTCAAACATACAAGCAAGCTTTACATTCAGAACAGTGTAAATCAGGTTTAGGAGGCCAAATGTTGACACCTGGAGCAAGAAGTTTTCAAGATAAATATAACTGAGGTAAGCCTCAATTCTGAAATGCAGTAGAGTCAAGTTTTATCACACAACATCAGGGTGGCAATGTGCTAAGGTCAAAATGAGAGGAATTCATTAATGGAAGGTCTGGAAAGTCAGGATCCTTCTCTCATTTCCTCTGTCTTGGAAAAGTAGTGGATTTGGCCCCACGCTGAAATTGGACACATCATATCTAAAGTTACTGAATAACATACTGGGAAGATTGCCCAGAATGAGGATAAACTTGCCAGAGTGGTGTGTTCCTCCCTTTCATCCTATAGGGAATGATAGAAGGGCTTGCATGTTCTCAGCCAGCACACCATTCAGTGAGACCTCCGATCAGGATACTACACCCACATCCCTGTAGCCAACAGGCAGTCTCTTCTTCCAGTGAAGTACACAAAAATTATCTGTAACATCTCCTTATAATTTGAACATGAATCCAAGAGCTGCCAAACACTTGAAGAGAGTCAGAAAAAGTCAAGATTAAAATCAAAAGTACGTTGGACCTTATGTTCTCTGCTTTGACAATTACTTTTACTATGGAGAAACTGGCCTCATACATTTCTAAGTCTAACCCCTCCAATTGTAACCTTGATCTCAACTTCCTGATGTACTCAGAGATAGCTCTTGTTAGTATCTTCTTTCTCTAATGAATCACTACTTTTTTTCTCCTCTTAGTTACATTAGACTTCTACACAAACATGCTGTAATACATTTCATGGTAAATGAGAAAAACCTCACTTGACCTTTTATCCCTCTAACTTCCATGCAAATGCTAAGCTCGAATTTATTTATTTATTTATTTTTATTATTCCATCTTGTAATGGGGGTACATGTATTGTTAGGGTTACATACATTGCCCCTCCTCCCCTCCCCCCCACACGCCCACGATTCTAGCGAGTCCAATCCCCAGGTGGTGCGGATGGCACACATTATGTAACTCTACACTACTTCCCCCCTCCCGCCTGTCCTCCATCCATCAGAAGATTTTTTTTTTTTTTTTTTTTTACACGTTGGATACCTTGTATAGCTTTGCCTCTCCCTAAGAAGGGTTAGAGGTGTGCCCTTCCCCCCTACAATGCTCGCCACATCCCTATGATGTGGGTCTTGCCTCCCCTCCCGAAACCCTGGTGAACCCTACCACCATTTTAGCACCATAGTTTTAAAAAGTCAGAGCCAATTATATGGAGAGTAGATGTGGAGCCCTTTTTCCATATGAGCCCAGCAATTCTAACATAAAGCACACTATGGTGGAAAGGGCACTGAAATGGGACTCAGGAAATTGGGATTCTAGTCCAAGCTCTATTACTTACTAGCTATTTGCCCTTGGGCAAATTTTTAATTAATCTAGACCTTGATTTTCTCCCCTATAAGAGGGTAGTTCTGGAATTTGTTGATCTACATCATTCTTCAAACAATGCCTTTTCTCTTTTTCCCATCCACTCACTGCAAAAACAATGTGTTAATGTTGTTTTTCCAGGTATTGAATTCTCTCAACCTAACTTTATCAGTAGTGATCAAAGCAGATTCCTTTGAACCTCCTTTGGTGAGCAAATGAGATCATTCAAATGACCCTCAAACCTTCCCAAAGGGACTTCACTCATCCTTTTAATGACCTCCTCCTTAGCCATCCAGGGATGGCCTCACAATTCCATATCTTGGTGCAATGATTAAGAGATGGGGTTTCTGAATTATAAGAACATGATCTCAAATTCTGGTCCATAATCCCATCAGTGAAGCTTTTGGCAATGCACTTAATTTTTCCAAGGTTCAATTGCTTCATGTGTACATGGAGATCCTAATTCTTACCTCAAAAGGTCACTATCTGAATTAAAATAAGAAAAATCTGTGTAAAACAGTGAGCAAGTGTCTATTACACTGTAAGTGTTCAGCAAATGGCATCCGTTATTGTACTTTGCCTGAATTGTTAATAACATTTCTAGGGGAGAATGGGGAAAGGACGGAAAAGATGAGGCACAAGGTTTTGCAACGTGTTCATCAATTTCTGTTGTTTATAGATGCAGGCATCTTTTCAGAAACAATGGTCACTATCACAAAGCAAGAGCAAACACACATATAAATTACAAGGCCATTCTCAAAAAGGTCAGCAGACATTCAGAGGATTGATAATCTTGCTAGAAAAAGATGTGCCTGTGCTGTCCCTGCTACCTGAAATACACACCTCTATTCTGAAAGCCTAGCTAATTCCTAACCATCCTTTAAGATCAAGCCTCATTGGGAAACTTTCTAACAGCTTGAGTGGGTTAATCTTCCTCTGTCCTCCACAACCTGTAAGGTTTACCCTTCTAGGCTCGTACTTAGAGAAGAGAACTGACAGTGACAACACCACACAGTACCTCCCTCCCTCTTTGGATTTCAATTCATTGAGAACAGAAACTATGTTTTGTTCACCTCTGTATTCACTACACCTAACACAGCACAAGGCACATAGTAAATAATTAAGAAAGGAAAGGAAGGCAGTGAAGATATAAATAGGATTTAAGATAAATTTCTACCCCCATTACAAGTGAATTCTGGTTTCAGGGAATATTAGCAGTCAGAGTCTCTTACATACCAACTTCCACTGAAATGACTTGTTGGATTTAAGCAGTGATGCCAAATTCCTCCTTAAAACATCCTGAATGCTCTTGGTTGGCAAACTACACTCTCCTGCAACCTCTCAGTTCTACTTCCACTGCGGAAAAGTCACTTACCAGGAATTAAGTTTAATTCCAAACCTGTCTATATCAGTTGAACTTGTAATTATAATGACACATTTAATTAAATAACAAAAAATGAGTGTAAGAGAGACAAGTGTTGCCTTCATGAGTTGTTGCTTTCATGAAAACTAATTTGAATGCATCCACAGTATTCAATAAAGTGAATTATGTAAAGATTGCTGTCAATTTTAATATAAGTGAAATACATGCAAAATACTAGAAAAAATAAATTATAAAAATCTAACATTCTGCCTTTGGCTTGCTTTGAATGGTATCCCCCTCATTATAAAAAGACACTGAAATTGGACCTTATAAATGGTAGAACATAAGTGTGGTTTATGCCAGAAACATGACATTCAACTCCAATTAGCAACTCCGTATTTTCAAAGAAATGACCTTGTCTCAGAATCAAAAAAATGTACAAATATGTTTCAAGTTTAAAATATATGCTTAAGGTATGCATGCATCATTTTTAATAATTTCCCCATCCAAAACAACATTTTCCAATATCATCTCACTGCAATTGAGTACTCTCCTTTCAAAACTGGACAAAAGATGAAAATGCCCACGCTGTACAAATATTTTTTAATACTTGACCTTGACAAAAAGTTTTAAAAAATGATGTAACTAAATTCAGCAAAAAAGAGAATGTCAGAAAATAAAGCAGATGGGACTACTTCTCAAGTTTGTTTTATGAAGCTAATACAACCCTAATACCAAAACCTGACAAAAACATCAGTAAAATATAAAAATACATCTGATAATTCCAATATCTGTGCCATCTTGGTGTTGGCATATATGGTCTTTTCTCCTTAGAGTTGACATTTTATTGCTTCCTGGTATAATGAGTAATTTGAACTATATCCTGAACATATTGAGTTATATTGTAAAAATCTAGTTCCTATTTAAATCTTCTATTTTAGCAGACAGTCATCCTGTTTACACTCAGAATACATGTCTGGATGACTTTTGTAGACTACGGTTCAAATGCTAACTTAGTTTACAAAGCCTCTACAGTGCTATTCTGCTCTGACCCATTCAGATGACAAGACTCGATTCTATAGTCTCCACAGAACTAGCTGGGGAAGAGGAAGGATACCAACCCATTACTACATGGCAGGAGTGGAAGATAAAGTTCTACCCACTAACTCAGCTGGGGAAGGGCAATGCTTAGTTCGTGCAGTAGTAAGAGGGAAGAGTTAGAGCTCTATCTGCAGTCTCCAGAGGGTAGGGTTACTACTTTCTTACTGTTACTGCAGGGCAGGGAAGAAGTCAGAGTTTCATCAGCAGGTGCTTGGAAGATGGGTAACACTTATTATTGAGAGGAGCAGGAACAAAAGTTGAAGTCAGAGTTTCACCCATAGGCTCCATGGAGAAAGAAAGATACCTCATTACTCCAGAGGAGGCTATAAAACGGGTTTTGCTTCACAGCTGCAGTGCCAATTGGGATTGGAGAAGAGTGTAACTTTTTTCATGGTATTCATCTCCAGAATAGGTATATATGGTCAAAAGGTTTCTCCATTAGTGTTTCCAGTTTGCAGAGCATACAGGCCAGGATATATAGGAAGGAAGGAAAACCCAAGAGAATTTACTGCCTTGCACTCCCTCAAATCCCAAGATCTCCAGTCAGTCTGCTATCTTTTCTCCACCTTCAAGAGTCTTCTGGTAGGTTACTTCACTATTTTTGCCCAGGAATTTTTCCTGTGCTTAGTGGAAGGAGTAAAATGGAATGTGTTTAACTGCATCTTAATCATAACGAGAAATTGCACTTTGCTTTAAATGCATCAAAAATAAAATGGATTGATGAGTGGAATATTGGAAAGATGGCTAGAATTGCAATGAACTAAGTATAGCAAAATGTTAATGGTACAATCTATAGTCTACAGACTATAGGTAGATATATGGGTATAACCTATAAAATCCTTTCAACTTTGCTATATAGTTGGAAAATTTTATAATAAAGTGTTGGGAGGGAAAATCTTTTGAATCAATTCAAAATGCGGGTGATTTTTTTTTTAATTCCATAACATGCAAAGAGAAGAACAGAATTCCTCTGTTGAGTGAAAGACAGGCACTGAATATTTGCTCTGACCATTAAGTTACCAGATTAACTGGAATGAGAGGCTATTAGACAAAAACAGCTCTTTGAAAATGCTCTAGCCAGCTGAATATTACTTCTTGTTCAACAGCTTATTTTGTCCACAACCTGGTCCTTAAGCCTTGTCAGCTCTTGCATCCCCATAAGAGTAATTCCATCAGAGTTAACAAGCATAGTATAGCTGAAGTGCTTAAAGGACAATTAATGTTGGGGAAGGACTAAATTCACTATTTGAAATAAAATTAAAAGAGAGGGGGCTAAGTCTCAAAATTAAACCTTCATTTTTGAAAGAACAACCTAATCAACACATAGAATAAATATGGGAGTCCAATTTGAGAGGAGTTTGGGAAAGAGTTATACTATTAATCCTTTGAGTTAATTCTGGTTGAACTTTTTGTTTATTAAGACACAAAGTGAGCATAAGCAAGAGCAAAACCCCATCTCCACAAAAAATAGAAAAATTAGCTGGGTGTGGTGGCATACACCTGTATTCTCAGCTACTCAGAGGACTAAGGCAGGAGGATCGCTTGAGCCCAGGAGTTTGAGGTTGCAGTGAGCTATGATGATGCCACCATACTCTAGCCCAGGAGACAGAGCAAGACCTAGTCTCAAAAAACAAAACAAAACACAAAGTGATCACCTCAACATCGTAAAAGGTCTTAGGTAATGCAAAACTGTCTAGAACACTGATTCCCCTAATTTTTCCCACAAATACTAATAGGACGCTTAGTGTACAGCACACAGCAGGGAAAGAGTACAGGCCCTGCAGTAGGACAGTTTTAATCTAAATCCTGGCTCTATTTTCTGCTAACTAAATGACAGGTCAGTGTCTCTGCAGTTCTCGGCATCTCAATATCTCATCTATAAAATAGAGTTAATAAATGCTAACATAAAGGATTAAATGAAATGACAAACATAAAATGCTCTCTTCACTGTCTAGAAACTTATTTACATATATAATTTCTTAATTCTGGGGAGGATAAAATGAAAAGAACAGGAGCTATTCTTTTCACACATGGATGAAAATTAACACATTGACTGCCACACTAGAAAAAAAAATTTCCTTGGGGCCACAGTGTTTTATTACGAAAACAGAAACTTCAAAAACAAAATGATCCCATCTAATTTAATGAAAAATTTGTTATTTTGTATTGTTTTCTGTGGGTGAGTTATATGCAACTGGAAAAATAGTTCATGTGACTCCCAAGGTAGAGACGTGTGAGTTACGTATGCTTTGCAAGGCCCCAGGCTCAAAACATGGCAGTTAGTCAAGAGCCCTGGATAGGTACAGCAGGTAACTGCCTGACATTTCCTGTCAGGATGATTTGGATAATACCTGCCTTCTGGATTACCTTGGCTCTTCTGTTAGCTAGTTTATTCTTTTGTTGGCTAGTTTATTCTCTCCCAATCCAAGGCAAGAGTGCCAGTTAAGGCTGAACTCACCGAGTCAGCAGCAGTCCTATAAAGTCCACAGGACTGTCTAGATTTTCTTCTGAAAGGACCTACCCTTAACCTATCTGGCATTGGCTTGACCAGAATTTTCAACATAATGCTATGGAATCTGATGAACAGAAGCCTCTCCCTAGTAGATGAAATATAAGTTTTCTATTTTTTTTTTAATGGCTGCCTTAAATTACTTTTTAGAAATAGATTCAAAATGCCTAAATATGTTGTTTGGTAAACTGCCTAAAATCCTTTTATTCCTGTTACAAAATAACAATGACTATTAGTAATTAACATTTATACAGTGATTCAACATTTACCTTGTATCTTTTAATTTTTTTTTGTTGTTGTTTTTTCAATCTTTACAATGCCCTACCCCATATGCCTTTTTTTTTTTTTTTGGAGACAGGGTCTCATTCTGTCACCCTGGTTAGAGTGCAGTGGCATGATCATAGCTTACTGCAATCTCAAACTCCTAGGCTCAAGCCATCCTCCTGTTTTACCCTTCCAAGTAGCTGGGACTACAGGCATGCACCAGAATGCCTGGCTAATTTTTCTATTTTTTGTAGAGATGAGGGTCTTGCTCTTGCTCAGGCAGGTCTTGAACTAACCTCAAGCAATCCTCCTGTCTCGGCCTCCCAAAGTGCTATGATTATAGGCATGAGCCACCGTGCCCAGCCACATGCCACTACTAATCCAGCAGTTATGCCCCAATTTATATGACTAGCTCCTGAGGCACCCTTTTACCATTCACAGAATAAGTCCAAAATCTTTCATTTGGCCTGCTTTATGCTCCACTTCCTGATTTGTTCTCATTCAGTCCAGTTCTCATCTCTATCATGACTTCATTTATAGGCTCAATTCACAACTTGGGATCTGTCACCTGCCCTCTTCTCTGGCTCTGATTTCTAACTTCCCTCCTTCACTTTGATTAGTATCTGCCCCGCTGACTATACTCCTTTAAGTCATGATGGGTAAATATCCAGGCCCAGACACTGGGTGCCCTAGTGGCCAATACTTCCACACTGGTTTATATACCAGTTGAAACACTTACAGCCTATCTAAGCTTTCAATTTATTCATGTTCATGGACCACAAGGGAGCATTTCCAGAGCTAGCAATGTGGCAGTTTCCTACTTTTTCTCCTACTACTAATAATTATGGGTATTTTTGTTTACCTCTGCCTTTGGCTCAGCTGATTCATTAGAGGTATCAAGTTGTTCCTTGGCTTGGGCCATCTGAGTCATCAACCTATCCATGTGGGATTGGATGTCTGCCAGTATCTCAGTCACATGAGCTGTGGCCATTGCTTCCTGGATGTCCACTAGATGAAGGGCCTTCTGCTCCTCATCAGCAATCACTTTCTGAACTTTCTTAAATTCCTGCTGTATAAACACCTTCATCTGGTCCCGAGTTACCTGTAGAACACAGACAAGTAAGAATAAGATGGACATACAAAGAAATGAAAGAGTAGAGTTACTGCTACACAGCCTTGGCCAACATACAAACCATGGTTCCTATCTGACCCTGAAGTTTTGGGAAGATCCTATAAACAATGCTCCCCTAAATTCTTTGATGAATTTACTGCTAATCTTTTTGCCTGTTTTGTTCTTCAGGAAGTAATCTTATGTCCTCCTTTTTTGCTTTTGTTCATTTTTATACCAATAATATATAATTACTATTTTAAAAGTTTAATAGATGAGTATATATAGTCAAAAATGAAATTCTTCTTTTCTCCCCAGTTACTATTAACAGTTTGGTATGTATCCTCCCAGCCATTTTTCTATATACTTATATTCATATATGTATATAAGTTATAGAGTTTTTATATAAATGGATCATAGTGTACATATGGTTCTGTGTCTTGCTTTTCTACTTAAAATATGTTTATGCATTACAAACTTCATTCTTTGTATTATTTTTACTGTCTCTATATGACACAGAGATATGTGTGTGTTTACCTCCTATTTAACCATCACTCACTAAATAGAAATACAGGATATTTCTAAATTTTTGCTATTATAAATAACACAGCAATGAACATCTTTGGATATACCTCTTAATATTTGCATATGAGTTTTTTTAGAGACCTCTGTAGCTACTGAGTCAATTTATATATACTCTAAAAATACTGACTGATACTGCCAAGCTGCCCTTCAAATAAGACGTACTAATTACTTTCCTACAACAATGTGTGAAAGCAAGCACTTCCCTACAGCCTCACCAATATTGGATAATATCAAACTTTTAAATTTTTACTACCTGATGGGTGGAAATATAGCATTGTTTTGTTTTACAATAGTAACTGTGAACTAAAAATATGATTGTTGGCTATATTTGGCTAGGGCATAAGAAAGGCAAACAAAGTGAATAGCTATCAAAATAAGAACTTCTAAACTCCAAATCTTGCCAGCAACTGCATTTATTGATGTTTTCTCACAATTATGTTTATTTTATGAGTAGTTTTAAAACAACTATGCATATTATGAGTATCTGAGATAGGGAGCAAGAAGAGTAGACAAAACGAGAAAGGCCAATAGAGGATTTTAGACCCGGAATAGAAAGTAGTTGTCATCTAAGTGAACTCCTTCCTTTTACAGATAAAGAAACAAACACAGGGGCAAACTTGTAGAAGAGGCAGACTCCAGTCTTCTTGTTCACAGACTGGTGGTCTGTTCATTCACTGTTAGTCTATCAGAAGGGAATTCAAACTAGGAAAACCTCAGAGATTGAGGAAGAGAAAAACTAAAGCAGAGGGGAAGGAGATGAGGCCATTTTTAATTAGCCTTTTAAAAATTGATACTTTAAGCACCTTTTGTAATGCTGCCATAAGAACATCAATGCAAAATAAGGTACGTAGGATACATATCCACTCACATAGTAAGTGACTAAGTGACAGAAGCCCTCAGGAATTCATATACTCTCTGCAGGTGCTCTCCCTGGTGCTGGAGAAAAGGGGAGGGATAGTGTTAAATGTTATTAATGTCCCTGCAAATTCTGTATCAGGTTGAGAGCTATGAGTTATGATTATTTACATAATTCCTTTTTATTTTTAGTGTGTATATTTTAGGATTATTATGCTTTATGGTGATCATTTATTGATGGATCTCTATCCTTGAAATAAAATTAGGTCTTAAATGACTAGGACCTTCTCTCAGAGACCAAACCTGCAAAGTTTTCACTAAGGGATGAACTTTTCTAAATGTCTGAGAAACTCTCTTAATGGCTACAAGTGACTAAAAATGGAGATTGCAATAAAAACTGACTCACAACTTATTTTACTAGACATCACATACATATGTGGTTCAAAGTAAGGATGCTGATATCACAGGCAGGAAAGGCGTGGAATAGAATACAGTAGGTGAACAAATCGTGGGTTTCTCTATTTCCCATTGTTTTACAGATGTTTTTCAACAAGACATTTTATTTTATACAGATCAGCCCACAAATGAAAAGTGAAGGCAAAATAAGCTACTCTATAAAACCTTTGTGCCTTCTTCCCACTCCCATTCTCTACTAATTAACAAATAGGTATTCTCCAACCTAATGAAAATGATAAGAACAAATTTCTGGGTCATAGCAGCCATTCAAATTCGGAACTCAAGGGAAAGACTCCCTGGGAAACTGGGCATGTGGTAGGTTGGGTATTCTGGAAAAGAACTCTTGCCAATGGCAGAGTAGCTTTCAAGACTGCCTTTTAGGTTCCATTTCATTTCCTTGTAATCAAAACTCCATCCTGCTAAAAACTACAGTTCTCCAAGAGTGGTAGGCCCTTCATGCCTGGGCTTGCTATCCGGGAGTCGCTGGCATCATTTCAAAGTGCATTTCCTAGGGACTTCTTCAGCCTCTGTCCTACAGTTTCCCAAAAGTGAGAGTGACAGTCTTATACTCATGACTATATAACTATATGCAACGATGCATAAAGAAAGAAAATTCTACATACTCAGAGAAGATAAAAACCTGGATGTCTAGATGTACCACAGATTGATAAAACTGATGCAAAAGGTTTCCTTCATACAGCATTTACTAGTAATTGTCAAACATTTTTAAAGCCTCAGAACTTCCCTCACTCCAAACAAAATCTTAATGTGGAATCCCAAAATGTAATAAAGCCAAAAGTAGAACCATTCTGGTTAAAAAAAAAAAAATTCCCCATTCTTCTTGAAGTCTTTCCTAGGGCATTGGTAGTAATCTCCAGGAAAATCTCACCTGAGGGACCTGGGTCCTCAACACAAATGAAACCTTAAAAGGAGCTTACTCCCTTTGGTCAACTGACTGGCCTCTAGTTTGTCAAAACCTTCAGCCCCTAAGTTACAAGCAAGATAATGTATCTTTGTTATACTTGCATTAGGGTGAAATGTGATGTTGATTACTTAACCATAGCATTTTACTAAAATTACTTAACACAGTACTGTAATTTGAAAGATTTGACCATTGTATGATCAGAACTAAGTACTAAACATCTGAGACCAACCTCCTCATTTTACAGGTAAAGGAAATAAAAGTCCCAGAGAAATGCAGTAATAAAGTCAGGTTTAGAAACTTCCTCTGGTCCAGTCCAATGTACTTTCTTCCATAACATATTGCCTCTAATGATCCCTTTCTGACTATGTCAGGTTTTTCAAATGTATTTCTTTCTTTTTTTTTTTTCACCACCAGCATCCCCGTTAATAAAACACGGAGGTCATGTGACAGGAAGAAGGGGGTGAAATATAACCATTTACAACCACAAAAAACCTCTATACATGTCTAGCGCCTGGCAGAGGGGAGGGCAGGCAGGGCAGCGGCAGGCCGGGTCGGCCCTATTTGTAGAGGATGTTGTAGTGTCCAGGCCGGTAGAGAAGGTAGACCTTGGGCTCGGATCCCTCAG
>CAUYPO010104386.1:0-16522 GCA_963574435.1 Cheirogaleus major
TAGCCCGACATGGTGGCACATGTCTGTAGTCCCAGTTACTCGGGAGGCTGAGGCAGGAGGATTGCTTGAGCCCAGGAGTTTGAGGTTGCTGTGAGCGAGGCTGACGCCACGGCACTCTAGCCCGGGCAACAGAGTGAGACTGTCTCAAAAAAAAAAAAAACCCACAGGGCAGAGGCGGGCTGTCCGTCCACAGAGGACAAGGGAGCAGCCCCTGCAGGTGCGCACTGCCAGGGGTCACCCACGCGCACCCACCATCGTCCCCTAAAGGCAGCTCAGGGGTCAACTGGGCACAGTTTGTTTGTTGTTGCTGTTTTTTTGCTGTCTATTTGTGCCTTTGGAAACGTTTTTTAGAAGAGAATTAAAATGGTTCACAATCTCCACGTTCCACACCCTTGACACACATACACCTAAGACTGTAGAAGGAATTTGACTGAAAGCCAGCCCTAGGACCCGGAGACGGGGACACAGGACCACGCTGCGCCCCCGTGAGGGAGCTCACGGAACTGCCCCGGCAGAGGGACAGGTTCAAGACTGTGCCATGCCACAGGGGCTCCACGCATCACAAAGGACAAACAGCCCAGCTAAGAACCAGGCCGTGGGCTTGAGCACACCTGTGTCCAAAGCAGACAGACAGATGGCCAGTGAGCAGGTGACAGGTGCTCCACGTCACCTGGCACCGGCACATGCACATCAGAACCACAGGGAGATACACCTCACCCCGCCAGGGCGCCAGTGTCAGGACGGCGACAGGTGGCGTGGACACGGGGAGATCGGAGCCTCCCGAGCTGCCCCTGGGAGGTAAGGAGGAGCCCTGAGCACAGCCTGGCGGTCCCCAACATGTGGGACACAAGTCACCTGTGACCCGGCAGTGCCATTCCTGGGTACATGCCCAAGAGAAACGAAAACATCTGTCCACACAACAACTTGCACACCCACGTTTGTGGCAGCAGGACACACGACAGCCAAAGGCGGAAGAGACCCGATGCCCGTCAGCCAATGAGCGACCAACACGCCTGGCGCAGCCAGACGCTGGAATGTCACCCAGACGCGACAAGGAAGCAGCCTCCGACACAGGCTACAGTGGGGACGGGCTTGAGGACGTCGTGCTCAGGCAGAGACGCCAGACAGACGGGCCGCACCGAGGTGAAGGGGCTTCTCTGCGGGGAAATGAAAACGTTCTGAAGCTGACGGTGGTGACAGCCTCGCAACTCCGTGAACGCAAGGACTGAAAACCATGGAACCGGACACTTTATATCGGTGACCTGCAGGGTTGTGAATCATATCCCAATAGCGCTGTTACCAAAAATTAAAAAAAAAACAAAAAAAAAACAGAGAAAGAGAGGGAGGGAGAGAGGGAAGAAAGAATGAATGAAGTTCTCCAGCACTTGTAAAATAAGAAAAGTGAGGCTCTTCTCAGCTAAGGGAGACGCGGGAGAGGCCACCAGCCATGCAAAGAGAAAGCTTCCTAGACACAGGCGGGGACAAGCGGGGAACGGTGGAAAGGGGCTGGTGTCAGACGCACTATGGCAGGATGGTTAGTTTCCATGGTTACTGTGAAAGTGTCCCACTTAGGACGTTGCTGAGTGACTTAGGACCGAGGCGCCACAGTGCCCATGGTGCACACTGAGTCGCTTCGGCAGAAAACACGTGTGTGAACTGAGCGAAAGCGAGAGCGACAAACGCCAACCTCGGCTGGCCTCTGCGCACCCGGCACTTCCGCACCAGGCGCAGCCTTCAGTGAAGACCCTTCCTCCCCGTCTGCTGCGAGCATGCCCTGGCCTCCACACCTGCTGTCCCCACCTTGAGATCCGTAACCATTTTAAAACGAGGGGCCCTGTGACTTCATTCTGCACGGGGTCCCTCCACACAGGGCAGAGAGGAGCCCGCAGACCAGGGCGGAGGGAGGGAGGGCGTCAGGGTGGGTGGGGACAGAGCCAACAGACCTTGCTGGCGGGGAGGGGGCCGAGGCTGACCTGGGGTCCTACCCTGAGGAACAGCAGCCAGAGGGAGGGTGGCCCACTGCCCAAGAGGCAGGTGGGGGGGTGCAGGAGAGGGGTTGGTGTGGACAAAGAGAATGTGGATAGAATGATGCCCTCAAAGACAGCCATGTCCTGACCCCCAAGAACCCAAATCTGTTCCCCTACATGGCAAAAGGGACTCTGCAGATATGATAAAGGACCTCAACACAGGGTTCCCTCGTGACCCTGCCCCTTCCTGCCCGGCCCTGGAGGCGTCTCTCCTTCGGCTCCCCTGCCCACACCCTCCTCCACCTGCCATGCTGGTCCCTGCCCCAGGAGACGCACCGCATGTCCCTGTTGAGTCCTGGCTGCCATAGCCCCGTACTATCACCTCAGCTTGGTTATGTGGCCAAAGCACAGTCCCCAGCAGGGACCAGTGACAGCAGTGGGCAGCCTGGGAGGGGCAGCAATCTCGGAGGAGGCGCCAGAACGCCCTTTAGCCTTGGCCCCAGGCGTGTGGGCCTGGCACTTTGTCACTGTGTCCCAGAGCAGGTCCAAGAGGCAGCGGGATTCCCCTGTCTCTGGTCCAAACTTCATAAAGGGCCTCATGCAGCGGAGAGAAGAGCTCGGTGCCAGAACGTTCTCTGTGTCACCCTGCTCTACCCTTAACCAGCACCAACTGTGTGCCAGGTTTTCCATGATCCCCGAACTCACACAGCCCACAGACTGGGGACACTCACAGGTGACTACCTGCTGCCCAACTGCCAGCCGCCTCAGGCCATGTCAGGAAACCTCTGCCCAGCCTGCCCTGCAGCCCGGGTGCCAGGCCGAGCACCTCGCCCTCCGTGCCAGGCTGCCATGGTGCTTGTCTAGCTAGCACAGCTGACCTTCCCAACTGCAGGACAGGGGTGGGAGCAGGGGCTCAGGGAGATGCCGGGGGCAGGAACACCCTCGGAGGACACCAGGCCCCATGGCAGTCCCGGGACAGGATGGCCTCACAGAAGACTCGAGGCTTGATCTTACTAGACCCTGTGAAACTGGCTGGATCAGCACAGCCTCAGGGGCAGGAACACAGGAGGCCAAGGTCAGACAACCAACTTAGAAATGCCAACTTCAAGGCCAGGCGTGGTGGCTCATGCACTTCAGAAGGCCAAGGCGGGAGGATCACTTGAACCCAGGAGTTGGAGGCTGCAGTGAGCTGTGATGACGACACTGCACCCCAGCCTAGGCGACAGAAGGAGACCCTGTCTCTTAAAAATCAAAAAAAAAAAATGCAAATTCAATAGAGGAAAGGTGACCTTGCCCGATGGAGGCTCGCATGGCACCAAAGGGCTGAGGCTGCAGTTCACAATTGCAAAGATGTGGAAACAACCCAGGTGCCCATCAATACATGAGTGGATTAATAAAATGTGGTATATGTATACCACAGAGTACTATTCAGCCACAAAAAAACTATGGTGATCTAGCACCTCTTGTATTATCCTGGATAGAGCTGGAACCCATTCTACTAAGTGAAGTATCCCAAGAATAGAAAAACAAGCACCACATGTACTCACCAGCAAATTGGTATTAACGGATCAACACCTAAGTGGACATATAGGAATAACATTTATCGGGTGTCAGGTGGGTGGGAGGGCGGAGGAGGGGATGGGTATATACAAACATAATGAGTGAGATGTACAATGTTTGGGGGATGGTCACGCTTGAAGCTCTGGCTCGAGGGGGGAGGGGGGCATGGGCAATATATGTAACCTTAATATTTGTACCCCCATAATATGCTGAAATTAAAAAAAAAAGGGCTGAGGCTGGAGGGGCGGCCGTAAGCGCCAGGGTGACAACTGGCCTAATGTTAACTCGAGAGATGCAGAACGAGGAGCCTCCCGGAAGCCCGTGCACGGTTTGCTAGCACTGCTGTAGCGAGTGACACTAACTCAGGGGCTGAAACACCATAAACCATATTTATCATTCTCTTATCGCTCTGGAGATTGGAAATCCAACATGGATCTCACTCGGGTAGATTCCTGCTGGATGTCCCCCCTTTCTGGCATCTAGCGGCCCCAAATGTCCCTCCGTCCAGGCCCTTCCTCCCCCTTCAGAGCCAGCATCGCAGTGTCTTCCAGTCTCTCTGCCTCTGACCCTCCTGCCCTCTCGTGGGAGGACCCTGTGCTGACACTGGGCCCCCGGGTCATCCAGGGCGACCTCCCTTCTCAAGGTCCTTAACTCGATCCCATCTGCAGAGTCCCTTCTGCCATGCAAGGTGACAGATCCACAGTTTCAGGGATTAATATATGGCCCCATTATTCAGTTCACCACCACCGCCATATAAAAAATGTATCATGCAAAGAAATATAACGATCGCCACATCCCTCCGGCCCCTCCCAACCCGGCGCTGCTGCGGCCCAGTGCGTCTCCGGCAAGACGCGTGAGTCTGCTCATTCAGACAAAAGCAGAAAATCGGAAACTGGAGTGAGCGACACCAAGCCCGCCCTCCCGGGAGGGAAACAGATGTGGGCGGGGCTCCAGGTCACAGAGCATCAAGAGCAGCCATTCCTGGTCACAGGCTGACTCATGGGGACAGCGAGCAGCTGAGCGAGGCTGACCGAGCAGCTGCCAGCACTGACTCCCGCACTGTCCGCGGCCTGCCCCTTGATGTGGCGCCAGTGCTGCTGCAGGCTGGACTCCGGCCGGCGGATGTCCAGGGCGCCAGGGTTACACCTTGTCACTTCCCTGGACACTCAGGCCGGGGCATCGGGACAAGCAAGTGCAGAGGCCTCACGTGGAGCCACAAGGAGTGAAGCGCAAGCTTGGGGAATGACGGTCGTCGGGTGGAAGTCCTGCCGCCTATGCCCTCCCTCCACGAGAGCCGGCGCGAGGAAGAGCAGGTGCGACACCTGGAGCTCCCTGGGGCCAGCCCCAGCCCCATCAATGATCCCAGGGAGAACGTGATGAGGGCCACACCCTCGGAAGGTGACACCCAACTAACAGTCCTGGCCTGCAGGAGCCTCTCCTACGCTGAGTGAATATACGGCACAGAACAAAACCCCATGTGGTCCGAGTCACCGCCTCCGAGCGACTCCACTACCCATCTGCACAAGCTGGGGCTGCCAGGCTCAACGCTGTCCTTCCACCCAAGCGCCCCAAACTGCCGGAGAGAAAGTGAGTGAACCATCACCTGTCCCCTGCTTGGGGGCTCCATGGAAAGCAGACAGAGGCAAATGAAAGACGTTCATTGACTCTCTTAATTTATTCGAGGTCCGGTATGGTGGCTCATGCCTGCAATCCCAGCACTTTGGGAGGCTGAGCGGGGAGGATCGCTTGAAGCCAAGTTCAAGACCAGCCTGGGCAACACAGCAAGATCCTGTGTCTATAAAAAATTAGCCGGCATGGTGGTGGCACCCGTAGTCCCAACTACTCAGGAGGCTGAGGCAGGAGGATCACTCGAGCCCAGGAGTTGGAGGCTGCAGTGAGCTATGATGACACCAATGCACTGCAGCCCGGGTGACAGAGTAAGACCCTATCTCAAAAAATTAAACAAAACAAAACAAAATGAAATAGTTTGATCGAGGGAGACAGTAACTAATGACGTAAGCATCCTTCCGAGGGATTGTTAAAAAGCCTCTGCACAGAGCAAGCTACTCGCTCACTACGTGCTGCGCAGGTCTTGGTACCAAGGAACGGGCGAATTAGAGAACTGTCTGTCGTGTGAAGTGGCACAGGATTCAAGGGTAAAGCAGCATTCGAGGGGGCACAGCGAGAACCGACGGTTTCCAAACCAAGTCACTGAGGGCCTCGTCCACCCAGCCCCAGCCAGCAACGAGTTCACCTGAACAGCCAGGACAGGCACCCCTCTCTCTGCACGGGACCAGGGAGGAAATGTTTTCTGATTTGCGGGACACACACTGTCACAACTATCCGATTCCACCACTGTGAGGAGAAAGCAGCCACAGACAATATATAAGTGGATGTGGCCATGTGCCAATAAACCTCAGCTACAGCAACAGGCAGTGGGCGAGATCTGGTCCGTGGGCCACAGTTTGCCACCCCTGCCTCAGACTCCCGAAGCCTGTTCCTTTGCCGCACCCCTTCCAGAAGGAAGCTGGGCACCCCTGTTCTCCCAGATTGCCTGCGTCACGCAGACAGAAAAGGCATGAGGGCCCCAGTTCCAGCCCAGCCTCGGCCCCAGCTCACTATATGCCCTTAGACGGGCACCTTCGTCCCTCCAGCCGAGGGGAGCACCCGAGACACAGAACCCGAGAACAGCCCTAACCGTGAGGCAGCATTTCCTTCGTGGCATTTCCTTCGGGGCCAGCAGGAACAGCCACCAAGGACTCACCATGAGGAGCCCAAGGAGGTGCTACACCTGACAACCTGTCGTGGGTGGGCCCCTGCGGACGTGAGCCACTGTGATGACACCATTCCCTCTCTTCTCAGGAGTGGTCCCTTTGGGCCACTGCCAGAGTCCACCTCTTTAAAACCCGCTGTCTCAGGCCGGGCGTGGTGGCTCATGCCTGTAATCCCAGCACTCTGGGAGGCTGAGGCGGGAAGATTGCTCATGGTCAGGAGTTCGAGACCAGCCTGAGCAAGAGCAAGACTCTGTCTCTACCAAAAATAGAAAGAAATTAGCTGGACAACTAAAAACATATAGAAAAAATTAGCCGGGCATGGTGGCGCATGCCTGTAGTCCCAGCTACTCGGGAGGCTGAGGCAGGAGGATCGCTTGAGCCCAGGAGTTGGAGGTTGCTGTGAGCTAGGCAGACGCCATGGCACTCTAGCCCAAGCAACAGAGCAAGACTATCTCAAAAACAAACAAAAAAAAGCCCACTATCCTGGCTTTATTAGGAAAGCACAGCAGACGGAACTGAAGCCCAGAGCAGCTGGGCAGGGAATTCCTCCAAAAGCACTTACGAGAAGTCTCTCATTTTTAGAGACCCCTGTTGTAACTCATCCCCACTTCCTGCATGGTGTGGATGAGAGGATATGCCCCACAAACCCCCAAGAGGTGTCCCCTGGCCAATGCCCACAGCACGGACGGGGCCGCGTCCCTGAGAACGAGATGCGAGCATGGAGCATGCGGACCTAGTACAGAACCAGAAGAACTGCCCCACCCATGGGTGCAGTCCACAGACAACCCGACCCTGGGCGTCCAGGAATTCAGAACGAGGACAGGCACCACCTCCTCCGAGCCTGCGGGTCTGAGGGCCGCCCCAGGAGGACGCTGCAGCCACAGGGCCATCGCACTCACTTCCTTCAAGGTTCCCGGCTGTGTCCCAGTAGCTGGGGTCACTCCAGTAACTGCTGGGATTGCTGTCAGCACCTCCAGCAACGGCGACGGCTCCTAAAATATGCAAATAAAAGCAAGATTAACTAACCTGACTGCAGGCTCAAGTTTTACTTCTAAAGTAGACTCCTGTCCACTGCTGAGCCCAAGCACACTTGCCCTTATTTGGATTTTTCCAAATCCTTATCGATTTTCAAGGACATGAAAACCTGTAACCATAGCACTTTACCCATTTAAGTCTTCCAGAGACGGCCCATTGTAAGCTCAGCCCCTAAAAGCCAGCAGCTGAGGCAGCGAGAGTCTCCATGAACAATCAACTTAAACCAAAGAAGCTTCTGGAAGCCTTAAGACACAGAGGGCTACTAAGAGATTTTCAAGTTCTGTCCCTCCAAGGAGAAGAGTGTGGAAGGTGCAGCCTCGTTCCACACCCCTGGGGTGTCAAGGCAGAGACACTCAGCGCTCGCTGAACAGACGAGGGACAAAACTGCAAGCTTTGGTGGTGGCACCGATGCCTTTCACCATGTGACACCCGAGGCCCCTGGGACACTCAGGTGTGTGGGCCCTGCGGTGTCTGAGTCCCCACTCGGGCAGGCCCTGGGCCCAGGTTGCCTCGAGCTTCAGAAGCAACTCCAGTGTCCCCTTGGTGGGCCTGACCCCCCGGGCACTGGCTTTGTTGCACACTTTTTCTGCGATTAACCAGTTTTACATAACACAAGTTTCACAAACATCTTCACGACATGCAACATACTCTGCCATGTTCATATTTTAACGTGGTTTTTAAAATTACTAGGCATGATCCATTGAACTGATTTTCCTTTGTTTTTTCCTGAGACAGAGTCTGGCTCTGTCCCCTGGGCTAGTGTGCCGTGGCGTCATCATCCCCCACAGCAGCCTCCAACTCCTCCTGTCTCAGCCTCCCGAGTAGCTGGGACTACAGGCACGCATCACCACACCCGGCTAATTTTTCTATTTTTAGTAGAGACGGGGTCTCGCTCTTGCTCAGGCTGGTCTCGAACTCCTGAGCTCAAGCGATCCTCCCGCCTCGGCCTCCCGGGGTGCTAGCCCAAGCACAGGCCTCCATCTACCCTGACCCCTGTCCACCATGGATGAGAGGTCGGGCTGGTCTCCCACTGCTCCCTCAGGGGCGGGGCCCCCCAAGGCCAGCCAGCGGCCACTCTGGAGGCTCTGGGACCCTGAGGCCTGGCCTCAGACTCGGCCACAGGCACCAGGCCAGGCAGCTGGGGGTGAGGGGTCAGAGGACACAGGCAGCTCCCCACTTCATGAAGTGCCCGGATGGAGGGGGGGGAAAAAGAAACCAGACCAACGCGAGTGCAGCCACGTGGCCAAGGGCCACCCAAGCAGCCAGCTAGTCAAAGCAAGTCTCGGTGGCAGTGTGCACCCCTGACCCTGACAGGGGGTGACGGGGAGGACCCACCCCCAAGGCCTCCTCCCGCACCCAGCACCCCTCTACCCACTAGAGCAGCACCGACGAACCCAGTCAGGGGACGTCCTGCCATCTCCCCGGGCCCGCCCAGGGCATCAGAGACAAGGGACGTCTGAGAAGCCATCAGCGCCCAGAGAGGCCTGAGGAAAGCGGACTGCAAGTGCCATGGGGACTCCTAGCTGGGAAAACAGAGGAAACCTGAATTAGATGTGGACTTTAGCTCATCCGTTAACCGTGGCGAATGGCCTGCACTGAGGTAAGATGTTAATGATAAGGAAGGGGGCAGATACGGGAACTCTCTGTTCTGCCTGTCCGATGTCTCTGTACATCTAAAATTGTTCCAAAAATAAAATCTGTTAAAAACAAAAAAAGGGGGCCGAGGTAGGCTGGGTGCGACTATCCTGCCACAGGCCCGGCCCGTGGATTCTGGGCAAGTCTGGGGCACTAGGAACAGACCCGGCAAGGCGGGGTCCACTGCAGCGAGATCAGAGGCTGCGGTGACATCCCCAGGCACGGACACCAGTGCCCCTGACAGGGCACAGCCTGACAACGATGTAACAGCCGCCACCCCGCACGTGCAGGCCCCGGGTGCACGGACGACAGGAACAGCGGGCACCACGGCTGGCCGGCTGGGCCCCACCAAGGGCTGGGACAGACAAGCAGCAGGGATCAGGCTGCACCATAGCACCGCGCACCAGGGACCCCAAACGGAGCTAGCCCCGGCCACCGAACCCCCCAGCAGCCCAGGCTGGGCCCCAGCAGATCACATGGCCCACCTCCTGCCCAGGCTGGGCACAGGACAAAGCCGGGGGTTAACCGGGCATTCTCTAGGCCCCTTGACCGGACACCCACTCAGTGGCCTAACCCTGACAGCTCCGTGCCCAGCTCTGCCTACGCCTCCTCTGGCCACAAGCCCGAAGTGGCCCTCATCAGGGACATGTCATTTCCTGCCTCCCACCAGAACCTCAGCCCACCAGGAAGGTTCTCCTTGCTGCAGGGGACCCTGTGTACCCCCAATAGGGGGACAAGGCCACCCAGAGCCTCAGGCAGACCCACGATCTGAACACTCCACAGCCCGATCAGCTTGGACGAACAGGCTTCTGGAAACAGAGAAATAAACAATGATGTGCAAGTACAGGAAATGCTCGGCAGAGGATGGGACGCACAGAAAGGACACGGGAAGGACGGCCCAGTGGCCAAGGCAAGGACGACATGAGAGCAAAGTGCTGCATTATAACCCACAGGACAAATACAAGTCCCTACTCACACAGAACTTTACATGTAATCCAGGGGACAGGGGACAGTTCTCCTCTACAGAAGAATTCTAGTAAGTGTGGAAGGAACGAGGGTCACACGACATCACCGCTGTGACACCACAGTAATGATCACTGCAGACAGGACCCACAGGGAGATGCGGAAATCAACAGGCAGAAGTTTGAAGGACAGGTGTCTGCGTAGTCGCAATGTCCCAGAGGGAAAAGGAGTAATTTTATGGCGGGCAGACCTGACAGCACCTCGGCCAGGCGACCAAGATCAATATCACCGGCGATGAGACACAGCAGCGTCAAGGTGTCTCCTGATACGCTGCACGGGCAGGACTCAACACCACCCCTGCGGCACTTCCAGAAAACACCCAAATCCCAGTACAATCACGAGAAAACATAGACGACGCCAACTGAAGTTCCTTCTGCAACACATTAAATACCTGACCAGGACTCTTCGCAAGTGCCAAGGTCATGAAAGACAAGGAAAGACTGAGTATCTAGCACAGTCCAGAGGAGCCTGAGACTAAATGTCATGTGGGATCCCAGATATGGTCCTAGACCAGGAAGGGGACATTAGTGGGACAAGTGGCAGAATCCTAATAAAATCTACAGTTTAGCAAATGGCATCACACCATGTAATTTGCCAATGTGGAGCATTCTTCTGTGGTTATGTAAGATGCTAACCTCAGGGAAGCTGAATGAAAGGTACGTGGAACACTCTGTTCCGTCTTTACAACAGTTCAGTAAATCTAAAATTATTGCAAAATAAAACATTAAGGAAAAAAAATCCAACCACCACCTGGACCTCTGTCCTCTGAAGCTCACAGCATAGCAGGTTTCAGCGGCGAGAGGAGAGTCCAGCTGTAAAAAGACCCAAACCCAGCAGAAGGCAAGTGGACCCCATGCCACAATCCATTCTGAGGATGTATTAAAGACCAAACCTGCAAAATACAAGTTTCAGATCCTTCCTGTTTGAAAGAACTGAAAAACTGACATTTTTTCATCCACCTTTGTTTGCATCCTGGGGAAAGAGTCTCTGATTTGCACGTATTTCTCCAAATCTCCCATATCCTTACTGATAAAAAAATCCAACTGAGGACACTGTGACAGCTCAGTCAGGGAAGCAGGGGACAGCCAGGGTGTGCTGGATCCCAACACCAAAGGCTCTAGTCTCATCAGCTAATTTCGGTCCTTACGTGAAAAATGTAAGAACCACATTTTTCCTTAACATCCACACCAAAGACTAGCTGTGAGGTAACTCAGGGTGACAAGCCCACAATAATCAAAAGACAGCACGGTGCCAGGTAAGGACAGACACACAGATTGGTGGGAGAGGGTTGTTAGTCCAGAAATAAACCCGCACATTTAAAGCCAGTTGATTTTCTAGAAGAATGCCAAGACCACTCGATGGGGAAAGAATAGTTTTTTTCACAAATGGTGTTGGGACGACTGTGTATCCACATGCACAAGGATGAAAGTAGACCCCAACCTCACGCCATATATTAAAAAAAATTCAAAGCAGACTACAGATCTAAATTTCAGTGCAAAACTACAAAACTCTCAGAAGATGACACAGGAATAAATCTTCATGACCTTGGATTAGGCACATTTTTACAACAACAAAAGTGCATGGGATAAAAGAAAAGTTAGCGGCCGGGCGCGGTGGCTCACGCCTGTAATCCTAGCACTCTGGGAGGCCGAGGTGGGCGGATCGCTCAAGGGCAGGAGTTTGAAACCAGAGCGAGACCCCATCTCTACTAAAAAATAGAAAGAAATTAATCAGCCAACTAAAAATATATAGAAAAAATTAGCCGGGCATGGTGGCACATGCCTGTAGTCCCAGCTACTCGGGAGGCTGAGGCAGAAGGATCACTTGAGCCCAGGAGTGTGAGGTTGCTGTGAGCGAGGCTGACACCACGGCACTCTAGCCCAGGGAACAGAGTGAGACTCTGTCTCAAAAAAAAAAAGAGACAGGATTTTATACTGTGCAGGATAAATATACATATTCAACAAGCTATAGGAAGAGCCATGAATATTTATGAAGGGAAATCATGCCCATGTGTAATTGTGCTCTCTCTCCCATCTCCTCATGGCTAGAGTTAGTTTTAAGGTGTTTCTGGGGTCCCCTTGGCCAAGAGGGGTCCATTCGGTTAGCAGAGGGCTTAGTATTTTTAGTTCATACTCTTTTTTAGGAGCTGGTGACTTTAAATTGAAGCCAGTGCTCATTTACCATTCTGAAAAAAAGATTCTTTTCAAAATATTACTGCTGACAATGCACCTGGTCACCCAAGAGCTCTCACGGAGATGTACAAGTAGATTAATGCTGTTTTCATGCCTGCTAACACAACATCCATTCTGCAGCCCATAGATCAGTAACTTTTTTTTTTTTTTTTTTGAGACAGTCTCTATTGCCCAGGCTAGAGTGCCGTGGCGTCAGCCTCGCTCACAGCAACCTCAAACTCCTGGGCTCAAGCGATCCTCCTGCCTCAGCCTCCGGAGTAGCTGGGACTACAAGCATGCGCCACCATGCCCGGCTAATTTTTTATATATATATATATATTTTAGTTGTCCAGCTAATTTCTACTTTTTTAGTAGAGACGGGGTCTCGTTCTTGCTCAGGCTGGTCTCGAACTCCTGAGCTCAAATTATCTGCCCGCCTCGGTCTCCCAGAGTGGTAGGATTACAGGCATGAGCCACCACGCCCGGCCCCAGATCAAGAACTTTTGACTTTCAAGTCTTATTAAGAAATACATTTCATAAGAATATAGCGGCCAGAGACAGAGTTTCCTCTGATGGATCTGGGCATGGTATACTGAAAACTTTCTGGAAAGGATTCACCATTCTAGATGCCTGTAAGAACATTTGTGATTCATGGGAAGAGGTCAAAATAGCCACATTAACGGGAGTTTGGAAGAAACTGATTCCAACCCTCAAGGATAACTTTGAGGGGTTCAAGAGTTCAGTGAGGAAGTAACTGCAGATGTGGTGGAAATAGTAAGAGTCCTAGAATTAGAAGAGGGGCCTGAAGAGGTGACTGAATTGCTGTGATCTGAATTGCTGCTGATAAGACTTTCACGGATGAGGAGTTGCTTCTCCTGGATGAGCAAAGATGGTTTCTTAAGATGGAATCTACTCCTGGTCAAGATGCTGTGAATATTGCTGAAATGACAACAAAAGATTTAAAATATTACATAAATATAGTTGATATAACAAGCAGTAGGGTGTGAGGGGATGGACTCCAATTTTCAAAGAAGTTCTGTAGGTAAAATTCTATCAAACAGCATCACATGCTCAGAGAGATCTTTCATGGAAGGAAGAGTCAAAGCAGCAAACTTCGTTACTATTTTAAGAAATTGCCACGGTCGTCCCAACCTTCAGCAACCACCACCCAGATCAATCAGCAGCCGTCAACTGGAGGCGAGACCCTCCACCAGCAAAAAGATGATGATGTGCTGAAGGCTCAAATGATCTTTATCATTTTTTAGCAATAAAGTATTTTTAAATTAAGGTATTTTTTAAGACATATGCTAATGCACACTTGATAGACTACAGAATAGTATAAACATAACTTTTACACACACTGGGAAACCAAAAAAAAAAAAAAAATAGTGTGATTTGCTTTATTGCAGTAGTCTGTAACCAAACCCCAAATCTCTCTGCGCATGGCTGCAGGGCTGGTGTGTGTTCATTCTGTCTCACGTGTGGTCCTTTCCTCAGAGCGAGTTACTTTATATGACTTGTAATAACTTAAACGCACTTTGTTTGGACAGGGGATTTGGGCCAAAGTAAACTGGAGGTAACTCCTAGATTTCCAAGTCTGGCATCCACAGGTACAGCTAATTTGGGGAGGGAATTAAGCAAAAACTTATAGAACAAGGGTCTACAGATTATGGCTTTTCCAGAGGCAGGGCATGTTGTCCTTACCCATAAAACGCCACCCAGTGTGCTAATCAGGTGATCAGGTGCAAAGGGGTGTCCACTGTAACAAATTCATTATAAACTTCAAGTCACCAGGTTAAGCATTTCAATGATACTGATAAAGTTAAAGTATTGATAATGACTTTCAAAACTGTACCTTTTATAAAAAGTTTAAAAGAAAGTACCAATTAAGGGTTCCAAAGATTTAAACTGGAGCCCAGTTTGCTCACTTAGACACAACCACACAACTGCCTCGTCTAACAGAGCACACAGCTCTCGTCGGGACAGCTGCCACCGACTCGAGTTGGAAGTGGTCAGGTTCCTGGCAATGACACATCTTCAAAGATGGGAACGCGCCCTTCTCAGAACGTGTTCCCCTCGGCCCAGTGCTGCCCGTAATGACTCACAAAGAACCCCTCTCCTCATGCGGTCCTCTGACTTCCCAACTGCGGCCACAGGTCACTCAAAGGATATATACGACCTGGGACCCTGGGCCGGGGACCGTCAACACCAGTGGCGAGCAGAGATCAAATGGGAACACAGCCGAGCATTCCAAGAGGTTGAAGAGTTTTCAACATCCATACACATTTTCAGAGAGAAGGAAGTTTTCTGGGATTTTCTCTTAAACATCTGTGAATAATTTTCCATTTAAATAAGAGATCTATAAGAGAGTTATTTGTATCTTACCTTTTCCATCCCTTTGACTCCACATTTGAAGACTTGAAAAAAAAACAGTATCAAGAATAATCTTTATTAAGACCACAATTAGTAAAAGTTACAGTGTTTTAAAAATATCCCAGGATCTACCATGGAGAACAAGTGCTAGACTATAAACATCAAAGTGTAAGAGCCGATAGTGCCCTGATGTGTTGCGTTAAACTTTTCACTTGCTTCATTAAATCCATCTTTTCTCCAATTAAGGCAAAGGTGATACAGCAAAAGATGACATCTGTCACATGGGTGGTTCATAAAATGGAAGTGGCTGTGCTTCCGAATCTTGTTCGCAGCGTCTTCCGGGCATATCACGTAACACTTAGATGTCCTGGGTTTGCTCCCTGGGAGGAAACCAGATGATGGTTCCAACTTTACAAGAGAAACAGACATGGAAACTTCTAACTAGTTCTCATAGATGTGTGACTCATTTATATGCTCCATGGGCTAAAGAGAGACGGCAAATTATGTGTAATTAAAATAGAGAAAAAATAAATTCAGTTCTTTTCAGGCATAAATGTACATTTAAAATTTCCTAGTAAACAAATACCTCTATTAATACAAGTGAAGAATCTCCCATATTTCCAAATAATGTTGAACAGACCTTATAATGAATTTTATATTTCATCTCTTTTTTTGTAAATATGGTTGTGAAAACTGAGTTATATATTCTTCTTTTTAAAAATTCTCCCCTTAACACACACCTGTCAAGACAATTTAGCGCACCGAGCAACACCGCCAGGAAGACACCCGAGCAGGCGGACGCGCCCTCCTCGCTGCTTCCTCCACTTTGTTTTCCTTTGGGATTTTAACATCAAAAATATAAACTCTTGTAAGGTCTTAGTCTTTTCACAAAATAACATAGCTTTATCCTGCAAAAACATGAGTTCTTCGTCAAGGGTTATGTTCTTCCCTCCTCCTCTGTCATCCGCCGTCCAGTATCTTCTTTAAAGATCGGTCTTTTCTTCGTAAGGACACCTGCACGCGGCTCGCTGACCGTCCAGGTACGGTTTGCAGCCTAAATGTATGACGCCGTCAAACAGGAGCTCCACTGTTTTTTCACACGCTGCAAAGAAAGAAGACGCCGTCACTGTTGGGCCGCTGCAAAGCGTCGCTCCCTGTTCGCCTGCCTGACGTGTGGCAGCAGAGAGCCGAGCACGTCCCCAGCGAGCACACAAACGCGCGTTACGTGACCATCACCCCAGACTCTCACAAACAAACCAGTAGCACATACGTACGCAGCCTTCCAGTTTTAGCCTCTTTACCATGTATCTCACATTTTGTTTGTGTTCAACTGTTCAACCCAACTGTTTATCCTACACCAGGCGTCCTCAAACTACGGCCCCCGCGGGCCACACGCGGGTGTTTTTGCCCATTTGTTTTTTTACTTCAAAATAAGGTAGGTGCAGTGTGCAGAGGAATTTGTTCATAGTTTTTTTTAAACTACAGTCCGGCCCTCCAGTGGTCTGAGGGACAGTGAACTGGCCCCCTGTTTAAAAAGTTTGAGGACCCCTGTCCTAGACAAATAGTCTTTATCAATAGTACTGATTAGCTAATCAGTGTTAACTTTCCTGTTACCTGAAAAATATAATCAGTAACAGAGATGCTCGATCACACCCTTACATTTGCATTTTGAGGAAAGCTGTTTTAGTGCAGAAAAAATAAAGTTTAGAAATAGAAACCTCAGGGCCAGGCACAGTAACTCACGCCTGTCATCCTAGCACTCTGGGAGGCCGAGGCAGACAGATTGTTTGAGCTCAGGAGTTCGAGACCAGCCTGAGCAAGAGCGAGTCCCTATCTCTACTAAAATAGAAAGAAAGTAGCTGGACAACAAAAATATGCAGAAAAAAATTAGCTGGGCATGGTGGTGCATGCCTGTAGTCCCAGCTACTCCGGAGGCTGAGGCAGGAGGATCGCTTGAGCCCAGGAGTTTGAGGTTGCTGTGAGC
>CAUYPO010104387.1:0-18973 GCA_963574435.1 Cheirogaleus major
CATCGTAGCAAATAGATGTCACCATCATCACATTACCTACCAGATTATTCAAATCCCAGACCCTGGAAATCCATCTTTTTTTTTTGAGACAGAGTCTCACTCTGTTGCCCGGGCTAGAGTGAGTGCCGTGGCGTCAGCCTCGCTCACAGCAACCTCAAGCTCCTGGGCTCGAGCAAATCCTCCTGCCTCAGCCTCTCGAGTAGCTGGGACTACAGGCATGCGCCACCATGCCCAGCTCATTTTTTCTATATATTTTTAGTTGGCCAATTAATTGCTTTCTATTTATAGTAGAGATGGGGTCTCACTCTTGCTCAGGCTAGTTTCGAACTCCTGAGCTCGAGCGATCCGCCCGCCTAGGCCTCCCAGAGAGCTAGGATTACAGGCGTGAGCCACTCCGTCCAGCCTGGAAATCCATCTTGGTTTCCTCTCCTCTCACAAACCATCCCCCCACACCCCATCACCCTCTGTGAAACCCACCAGCTCTACCTCTGTCCCAGATCTATCCCCCCTGCTACCACCCTACTAGAAGCCACCATCACCTCTCCTGCAACTACATCAATAGCTTCCAGACTGGTGTCAGGCAAAGAAAAGACCCATTTAAAATGTAAATCACTCATTTCCCAGCTTAAAACCTTCCATCACCCTTAGAATAAAATTTCAACTCCTTATCCAAGGCCACAGCAATTTATACCACCTGGCCCCTGTCTACCTCTCATCCTCTCTCATACCTACTCCCCTCTGAACATGCCAAGCTCATTCCTGCTTCAAAACCTTGGTTCTCACCAGTCCCTCTGCCACAAATGCTGTGTACGTGGCTGGTTCTTTTCCTTATTCAATTCTCAGCTCAAATGTTATACACTGATTTACAATTGCCCCTGTCCCAGGCACTCTTGCCTCGCCTCCCATAACCCTGTTTATTTCCTTCACAGTGTATACACCTGACATTCTCGGGATTATCTGCACCAGAATGCAGCTCCACATACAGCAGGGGCTTTGCCTGCCTCATGCACTGTTGTATCCCCAGTGCCTAGAACACGGCTGGCCACATAGAAGGTACTCAGTACATGTCAGTTGAATTTAAAACAAAATTCACTGCATTCAACTGGGTCCCTTAGGGGAAAAATGGAAAGAGCCTCACCTCTTAGATTGCTTAATTTATTAAACAAGTGTGTCAGTGAAATGCACTGCCACTATATTTTAGACACTACCCAGGTAAATGCTGAGCATAGCTTAGTAGTAAGATAGGAAATTAGGTACATAAAATCAGTCCCACAGAAATCTGAAGGCAGGGGCTTATCTATCATTTTCAATGCTGCAACCCCAGGACCTAGCCCAGTGTCTGGCATATTTTGAAATGAATAAATGGATATGTAAGAATTAGTAATTTAAAAATTCTTTCATTGCCAAACTTTCTCATCAAATTGATGAATAGAGTATATCTTGCTCAGTGGGCTAACCCTCTACTGCAGCCAAGCATGGAGTGACTCCTCCAGTAAAATTTTAGTCTTACCTGAACAAAATTTACAGCATGAAATATTTCTACTCTTATCTCCTTGACATTTCTAGTGTTACTCAGACTGCTTATTCTTTGATTCTTAGGGGAAAAAAATGTGGACTTAAACACAAACAGTTCAAATGTCATTCAATTCAGAGTTCAGTTTCCTGCATCAGCATGACCTCAGACTGGTTACATTTATAGTCCCATTTTATGATGTCAACAAGTTTTCCAGAGGGACAAAAAAGACCAATACTGGAAGGACATTTCTAGGTGAGTGCTCTATTCTCTACCCACTCCAGGAGTGGCAGCAGGGTCCTCTGGCCTAGGAATTCTGAGCTGGAGCTTTCCTTTATCCTTGGGAGATATCTTCTAGGCTCAGCTTCCTCTTTGTAAAATCAGATGAGGCCACCTTATGAACTTAAACCGAAGAGCAAATGACGTGGGAAGTTTTGTAAAACATACTTGCTATACAAACTAGAGGCAAGAGAGGAAGAACGGAGACTATGAGCAAATGGTCTAGTTCTATTACAGCCTAACCTGCTGTTCATTTCACCAAGTCCAAGGTTGAGCCCCTACTCTACGGCTAGGAGCACCCTCTGGAGGAACTGGGGCGAGCCTCTGATGACCAGACACTGCTGACGTGGGAGCCCCAGACATCATCTAGCTTTCTCCAGTTTCTCCCATCTCTTTCCAGTTTTCATTCTGTTTGGGAGAGGAATGGAAATTAGAAATAGAAGAGAAGAGTTGCAACTTAAAAATTCTTCCTCCAAAGTACTACTATTATTTGAATTTTCTGACTTGTGGGGACCAAAATTCACAACTTTTCAATCACACTATTAGAGTTTACATTAATTTTCTTTGTAGTTTACCTAAACTTGGCTCAAAATGATCCCCCAAAAGTTCCAATGATTTTTGTCCTGTAAAGTTCTGAAATGACAACTCTAATTCAGGGACTGGCCAACTATTACCTGTAGGCCAAATCTGGGTGTTCGGTAAATAAAGTTTTATTCGAACACAGCCACGCCAATTTGTTTACAAATATTCTATGGCTGTTTTCACACTACAAAAGCAGAGTTTAGTAGTTTTAACTAAGACAGCATGGCCCACAAAGCCTAAAACATTTACTATCTGGCCCTCTATAGAAAGCTTTTCAACCCCTGCTGTAATTCTGCCTGCCTCAAAATACAACAGAAAAGAGTATAGTGCAAGCCAATTAAATAAACCACTTTTTCTTTACAACCGACAAGGACTTCACTTTTTAAAAAGAAATCCCAACAAGTCTCACATACAGAATTAGCATTTTTGTGTGTTGAACAAACCAAAAACAAGTATTTTCAGATTTATCATCATTGGGAAAAGTGTATTTTCCCACATGCTCATAAATCAACTCTTCTGAACTAATTTTACAGACTTTTCAAAAAAAAGAAAAACCAAACATCGACTTAAAGCTGAATCAATGAACACACCACCCTCAGTCCCAAAGCAATTTTCCGAAAGTAGAGTTGGCTTTAAGAGTAGAGCCTAATGCTATGCCTTTACATTAGTGTATCCTTCTATTAATACATAAAATGAAACTACCATAATACAATTTCTGAATATGTCTGTTGAAGTATATAATCCTTTCTAAAATCAAATCGATTTTTTTACTATTATTTTAAATAGCCCGGCAACACTAAGCTAAATATATGTGAATATGTGAGAAAGTCGAAAAAAGCAAAATCGATATCCAATTTATGTTTTTAAATAAAAATGGGGTTACTCACTGAGGTAAAGGGTGAGGATCCTTTATTTATCAGCCCTTGATACCCCTTCAGGTGGTAGATTAGTTTTCTATAGTCTGAATATAGTAGGAAAAATCTGTACATTAGAAGGGTAACAAGAGTTGGTCCAACTTCCTTTCTCAGATGTTAGTGATTTCTCCCTTGATGAAATGAGATGTTGTTCTAAAGCAAAGACTTTGGGACATGGTGTCAAAAAAAGAAAAGAAAGAAAGAAAAAGAAAAGGTAAGCCATTCATAAAATGTAGGCTCTAAAAGTAATTCTATCCCTAAAATAGAACCCTAAACATCATACTTGTGAGGATGGTTCCCTCAGTTACTGCTATATTCCCTTCCTTAAAAGTTAATCGTTCATTCCGAGTTTAAAAAGAAAAATTTAAGTACTTCTCTGTCATCTTTTCAAATTAGTTATAATATGTCTTGCTCAGAAAATTTCTGAACAGAACAATAACAAGCTGCTCCTGACTGTCCTTTAAAGAGACCAAACTCATCTAATGACTTACTTGTAAACCATTCATAACTGTGCACAAACTGTCCAGCCAGAAAAACCTCCCATACCCCAAAGATACAAACCTCCCGGCGAAGGACACTTGCAGTTCTCTCCAAGTGATCAGTTTTCTTTATGGATTTCATTACACTTTAAAAGAAAGTAAAATTAAGTTATTAAGTATTATCCTCATAAAAATAATAAAATTAGTTTTTCCTTTTTCATGGCTATCCAAAATACAATATAACATTATGGATCCCACAAAATGGCCCGTGAATATTTCCACTGAACTAAAGTTTAATGGTTTGATGGCATGCCCATTTAAGCCAAGATGTTACCTCTTTCAGGAGTTTCACATGCCTCCAACAATCATCAGCAGGTCAGGTCTCTTTGAAAATCAACCTCACATGACATTGAAGGCTTAATGACTTACCTGGTTAGAGTAAGGTGGCGCAAAGTGCTGCGTGTCAATCTCAATAAAGGGACCTGAGCACAGATGGCTCCAACAGAGCCTCGCAACAACCCAGGAATCAAGACAGCAGGACACGCCATGGTACTTCCTGGACAAACATAAAACCAAAATTTAAAATTATATTTTAAGAAAAAGTGGAGAAATATCAGATTATCTTAGGAGCCAATGAAGAAGAGTTTGGATTTCTGTTGGTGATGTTATGAGTTGATCCACTAGCAAAGCAACCAAGAGCCTAACCTCACCTTGACAAGGTTTCTGCCACTATTTAGAGTTGATTCAAGGTATTGCCCCGGTACATAAGTATGTAATTTTTGGTGCTGTCAAGCATTCATTTTCTCTACTGGTTTCCAAAATCTCTGACCAAGTTCATATGACTAATCTTATGCTATTATAGAAGAGGAGAGATTTTTATAACTGCCTGATAATTGTACTCCATCTAAAGAGCACTATGTAACTCTTTAATATTTCATATTATATAAAATACAAATGAGAGGCAAATTTACTGAGGTTCCCAAACATAAAATGCTTAAGGTTCCCATATATTAAAAACCAACACAGATAACAGTAATACTATTCATGATGGCTCAAACTGGAAACTATCCAAATGGCCATTACTAAAATAGATAAATTAGTTGTGATACAATGATATACTATACAGTAATGAAAATTAATACACTGAAATTACATGCAGTAACATAGACGAATACCATAAATATACTGAATGAAAGAAGCCACACTTAAATAACACCTAAAAGAACATGATTGATTCCAATCATATTAAGTACAAAAATAGGCAAAATGAATCTACAGTGTCAGAAATCAAGTTAGCAGTTTTCCTTGGGAGGTGGTAGTGATAATGTTGTTTCTTAATCTGCATGCTGATTGCATATAAAAAGTGATCTTAGAATTTGTGTACTTTTCTATTTGTATATTATACTTCAATAGAAAGTTACACACACACACAAAGATTCCTCAACATTTCAAATTGTAAAAACTACTGCCTACCAGAAAAGGCACTGATTACAAGCCAGATGATACATTTTTTTTTGTTTTTTTCCTATGTCAATTTTTAAACATTTCTTTGCCTAAAATGGCCACATTTAACATGTTATATTGCCGTATCTGTCCCTTCCTATCTCAGTTACTTGAAGAATAAATGAAAATGTATGTGAACACTTTTTTTTCTGAGCTCTTTGGAAGGCATTATGTAAGTTAATTGTAATAAATTTAGTGTTAGGAAAACATTCAAGCTAAGTGTGTTTACATTCCTACTCCATATTCATTAATTTAGTCCTTCATTCAACAAATATTTACTAAGAGCCCAGTATGTGGCAGGCATTGGCCTTTAAGTACTGATGACACAGGCATGGAAAAAGCAAAGACCGTCTTAGAGAGTTTGTATTCTAATAGGTGGCGACAGACAATAAATAACAGTAAATAAATCAGGTGGTGATATAAGTAATATGTAATTTACTCAACTATAACCAAATCATATCAAAAAGACTATTGCTTCATAACCTGTCTTTAGATAGAAGATCTACATCTTCTTGTCACAGTATAATACAGCATCATTGCAGACAAACACATTACTTGCTATTTTTCCCTCTAGTAAATGATAAAAGTATAAGGCCTCTTTCACTTCACACAAGACCACTAACTGTAGTTTTTCTCTGTTAAATGCACTCAATCAAAGATGGTATGTTAATCACTGAAAGAAAGAATTTGAAACTTACTTTAGAAGTCCATGAGATTTTAGGAGTCATTAAGTGTATAGCTGGCTGACTGACTGACACAGAATGTTTTGGTCCTGGTATTATACTGAGACCTTTGGATATACACCAGCTGGAACATGGACAATTTTTCCATACACTGAAATTCTCACAAAGTTCCTGCAATGGCACAGACAACATAGAACATAGAACGTTTTGGGAAACTGACAAAAAGCACCACTACCTCTTAGCTACAAAAGGAAAGGCTCATTATCATCAGTAAGCATCACCTCACAGCAAGCCCACTCTCAATTACCCTCTTTCCATCCTTTCCCCCCTCTTAAGTTTCTACTTCTCTTTTTTGATTACTTCTCTTGTTTATCTTCCTCAGCCTGTCTTTAACTCCTGCTACTTAGGCTATCCACCCCAGGAAACAGCAGACCAAAGGCTAGAATGATACAGTTCCATGTCACTTGAGGCCAAGTTCCCTGATAAAATTTAACTGCTATACAGTTATACATGGAAATACTGTTCTGCTCAACAATTGCTAAAATAAATTATCCTCACAATAGGATACATCATTTTGTGATTATGTTGTTTGAATGGTCTCCTCAACTAAACTGAAAAACAAAGAAATGTTAATTTTTAAAAGCTGTTCCCTTTAAAATTCTAAAAACTTGTTTTCTAACAGTAATCATGACCAAGAGTGCCACCTACTGGTAAATTCAGGACATTTTTATAAACCTCTGTTCAAAGTGCATTCCAAAGTTTTATGCCAGTCCTTTGAATAGGTATTTAAAAAATTACTCATTTTGAAGTATGTCCAATGGTTTCCTATGTTCCGTATAAGTATTTAATCAACCATAGCAGGTCAATAAATATTAAGTAATTCCTAACACCATATAAAGACTATTTCCCATCAATGCTTGTACCCTCACAGGCCTTACTTTGCCAAAAATCTTAATTAGCTTTATTTCGTAAACACAGAAAATTATCATAAATGCTAAATAAAACTGAAATCCATTAAATAAGCAGTAAAACAAATCACTGCAAGCACCAGATTAAATTTAGGATTTAAGATTAATTACACTTGTTTTGGTTCAACAGGAACCCTCAGCTCATTCAACAATTACAGAGGTAAGAAGCACAATTTTAGGGTTTGGAGATACAATAAAGAACCAGATACAAGGCCTTTGCCATCATGAAGCTTTTATTACAGCTCCAGAGACAGATAATAGTAAACAGATAATTAACGAGATAATTACAGATTATGAATGTGATACAGTAAGAGTGAGGGGGTGGGAGGAGTAAAATCAGGAAAAGCCTCTCTCAGGTGATGAGACCTCAGCGGAGACCTGAGTGAGGAGGAAGAGGAAGCCAAGCAGATGTTAAGGATAGAGCATCCTAGCAGAGGGATTAGCAAAGGCTCTACACAGAAACAGGCCTGGTGTGTTTGAGGAATCGTGGCCATCGTGACTGGAGAGCAGGAAGCTGGGTGAGACTGAAATGAGATGAAGTCCAGGAGGCCATGGTAAGGGTATGAACTTTACCCTAAGGGCAATAGGAAGCAATTGAAGGGTTTGAATAAACCAGAAGGAGGACATGACCTAATTTATATTTTTAAAGGATTGCTCAGACTGCTGTGTGAAGAATTTTGGATCATAGAAGGGAAAGAGTGGAAGCAGGAAGTTTAATTAGAAAGCTCTGGTCTAAGATTATAGAAAAACAACTACAGAGATGACAGAAATAGATGAACATGGAATATATTTTAGAATTAGAGCCCTGCAACTTGCTGATAGATTAGACAGGATGTGAGACGGCAGTGAGGCACAGAAAAACCAAGAATGCCTCAATAAGCAGGAATGCACTGAAATAAAGTAAATTCAAAGATGATGGCATCTGTCATTCATTCATTCATTCAAAGACGGGGTCTCCTTATGTTGCCCAGGCTGTGTTTAAGTGATCCTCCTGCTTAAGTTTATGGAAAGCCAAGAAGACCCCTCACCCCAATCTCCTTCTCAAAATGTTTCTATTCCCTTTCAGGAACAAATGACAACTACCTTTACTAGACATTTTAATGTTTTTTTTTAAAAGTGCTAGGTACAGTAAAAAAAAAAAAAAAAAAAGAAAGAAAAAAACTACATTAAATGTTTAGCTATGGTTTTATTTTCTTTAGCGCAGTACAAGCTCAAATGGTGCAGAATCATTAGAGCAGACACCAGAGGTGTCTAGCCACCTCTGGCTAGATAAGGGGGATGGCCAACAGATGGCAGGATGAAAGTTTATGGAAAGCCAAGAAGACCCCTCACCCCAATCTCCTTCTCAAGGGAACCAGCACTGCAGCACTGCTCATTGGAAGATCTCAGTAGTCTGCAGAGCTACAGTGCTGTTTGTTTAATCTAGTTCTGCCTGAAGTCCATTCCCATCACAAATGGCATCACAGGTTCTGTGGTTGACAAACATGAGTTCTCACCATTGCTTAATGCCACTTACCAGCCTTGCCTTAGGCAAGTTCCTTAACCCCTAAACTTCACATTTCCCAGTGTTAAAGATGGAGTTTAGGCCAGGTGTGGTGGCTCACGCCTATAATCCTAGCACTTTGGGAGGTCAATGTGGGAGGATCACTTGAGGCCAGGAGTTTCAGACCAGCCTCAGCAACACAGGGAACCCCATCACTACCAAAAATAAAAAATTAGCGGGGTGTGGTATAAGCCTATAGTCCCAGCTACTAAGGAGGTTGAGGCAGGAGAATCACTTGAGCCCAGGAGTTTGAGGTTGCAGTGAGCTATGATGATGCCACCACACTCTAGCCTGGACAACAGAATGAGACCCTGTCTCAAAAAAAAGAAAAAAAAAGGATGGGGTTTAATGATATTTATACCTCATTGGGCTGTTTTAATAACATAATGCATACAAAGGATTCGGTACAATGCATGGCACATAGTGTCAGCTGTTATTAAGAGGTTCATTAGTTTTTCTTTTTTCATTTTAGGTAATACATATTCAAAGAAAAGTTGGAAAATTACAAAGAAAAACTCCCCAACTACCCCTGTAACTTTTAGGACTACTCATTTCAGATCTTAAGATTCCCTAGCAAATTGTTTTTGATAGATCCAAATTGCTTTCTAAAAGATCTACCAATTTATACTTCCCCTGAGCCAAATATGACTGCACCCAATTCTTTAATTTGTAGGTACTTACACTGAAGACGAGGAACTAAAGCCAGTTCCCAACCTCACAGTGATCACTGGGACTACACAATAGGTATTGGAGAATCTCCCTTTTCCTCCTGTCTCCAAGAGGCTACCTGGGAAGTATTTGTGTCTACCGAGGTACAGGGAGCAGCCACTGCTCTGTATGGGCTAGCTGGGATATTTCTCCTTTGCCCAGACAGACCAGAGTCATCACAGTTAATCTTTGACAAGTTTAACAAATGTTTCCTAACTGCTGAGTAGATCTCCAATTATGCAAAATGAAGTGTTGTGAGGCCTCTGAAATAATCTTCCATAAAGTCCTTTAATATACCTTCTGGATTTTCTCCCCAAAACTTCTCTGCCTTTAGGTTTTCAAGCTTCAAAAAAGGGCTAAATTGGGTGGAGCTTTACCTCAGTGCACACAAAACTGGTAACTTCACACAAACATTTGAGTGCATGTACATAAGCACAGGGATGTATTTTGTTTATGTATTATGTAAATGCAAGCTAAATACGGTATATATAATTGCTAAACCAAGTAAAACTCATAATTTCATGCAAAGGTAGAATGTGAGATCTAAAAGAGATATTATAATCATCTCTAGTACAACCCGTTCTTACTTAGAAGAGAAATAAAGGCCCAAAGAATGTAAATATCCCATTGCTATAGCTTATTAGCAACTCCGAGTCTGAGCACTGATCTTCAGCAACAGTGTTTTCCCCCTACAATACCTTCCTTCTCTACCAAGATATTAATATGCCTAGTAAAAGAGCAATACCTGATGGAATCTGGTTTTTCCAAGACAAGCACTAGCACTGCTTTCAGGACAAACCACCTTTTATTTGCATTTCAAGACTTCATACTGATAACCCTGCCTAATGACAACATTACTATTACAAAGAAGAAAATGGGGTTCACATAAATAATTTTTTCCTGGGCTTTGGAGACAGACAAGCTCTTCACTGATTTCCCTGGTGGGTGATCTTGGTGAAGATGTACAACTGTCTCTACCTCAGTTTGAAGAATAATAAAATGGAATAACATCTAAGCCCCCAGAGTTGATGAGAGAATTATACTTAGCGCAATACCTGGCGCATAACAAATCCCAATTTAAAAAACGTAATGTTATTACTGTTACTACAAATCATTGAAGTTACTAATGTCATATGCCTTCCAGGGTTTAGTCCTTTCAGCAACACAATTTAAGGTATCTGAAGATGTCTGGGGTGAGGAAAAAGCCGGGATGTACCTGCAACCAGGAACAGTAGCAAGCTGAGCGTCGTCCTGAACTCAAGGTCACTCCGTGAAGCTACCGGTAAATTCCACAGGAACTGTTCGGCCGTCACCGGAGAGGGAGGTCGAGGAGGCTAAACTGCTCCTGCCGCCGCCGCCCGAGACCGCAAAACGGCGCCCCACTTTTCCCGAGCACCGGGTGGATGCTACCTGGCGCCTGCTGCAGCCTTCACCGGACGATTCAAGGCTTCTCCAGGCCCGCAACGTGAGGCAGGGACACCGCAGCCACACATACCTAGCCCACAGAGCCGGGCCAGGTTCCACGGCCTGCGCGTGGGAGCCTCCGCGGGCCCAACGTGACGTACCAGCGGCGCGGGCGAGCCCCACATTCTATTGGCCGTTGATGTCCAATGGGAGGAGCGGTGCTCAGCACTGCTGAGAAGCAAGCGCCGTCTTTCCAGTGTCTCCGCCCCTAGCTCAGCCATCTCCATGGTGACCGCTACCGTTCACCCATTTGGCCGCCAAGGCCGGGGTTGCGTCATTGTCTATGCGCCGGAAGCGATAGTTCCTGAACTGGCGTGTCGTAACGACGCAAGGCCGGGCCGGCACTCGCCAAGTTAAACCAATTGAAGAGGTGTGTTGAACGGCAGGGGCTTTAGCCCCTTGCCGGCTTCTGGTGACCATGGCAGTGTTTCACGACGAGGTGGAGATCGAGGACTTCCAATATGACGAAGACTCGGAGACGTATTTCTACCCCTGCCCGTGTGGGGATAACTTCTCCATCACCAAGGTAACTTCAAGGCCCCTCCTGGCGACTGCCACAGGCGGGCGCGTTTTCAATCCGCCGGATGTTCCTTCCGCCGTTCGGTCGCCCTTGCGGCGCTGAGTCATCCACGCCCTCTTCCCCCTGTTTCTGAATCCGCCTCCCCTTTCCCCTCCCCTCATTAATTTCCTGAGCTCTCAGTGGATACTTGGTTTGGCCTTCAGTTAGGCCGGGGAGGGCGTGGCGGGGAGCATCGGTCTTCCTGCTGGATACTCGTTTTAGGGCCCCTTCCTACGGTAGTTTGGTGGAGGGGACGTGTTTTTTGTTTCCCAGGGGTTTGAACCTCGCCTAACCTTCCTGGGTATTTCCCTAAGTGACGCTTGTAGGGAAAAAAGGGGTTGGCGTTTCTCTTGGAAGGCCCTTTTGGCCCTCTCCCCCACTCTGAGGGAGCGCAAGCACCAGGAGATTTGGGTATAGGGGTGGGAGAGGTTTGGGGTGAGGAAAAGGCGAAAGGAAGACTATGCTAACCACACGGTGTTTGATTTCGTTATAGGAAGATTTGGAGAACGGGGAAGACGTAGCGACGTGTCCTAGCTGCTCTCTCATTATAAAAGTGATTTATGACAAAGTAAGAGATGTAATTTAAAAAAGAGGTAAAGGGGGTTGTGAGGCAATAGCAAGGACCTAGAGCAGCCTGTCAGTGATAAGTGCAGGAAAATGTTTCATAACAGTGTGCTAGGTAAAGTGCTATATTTTTATATAAATATATTCCCATAAATATATTTATATAAAACTAAGTTTTGAAAACCATTGACGAACAGTTGAATAGTAAGTTGAAATTTTAAAAGCTCAAATTACATAACTTATTTTAGCTTTGGAGAGGGTAATAAGACTGCAGTTTATCTAATGAAAAGTACTGATTATTAAATAGAAGGAAAGTAATTATAAATGTTATTTTAATTGACAGTCTTTATTCTTCCACTATTTAATATGTAACTAAAATTGTTAAGAGCTCCAAGATTTATTTTTAAGGGAACAAAAATTGTATAGTACTTCTTGCCTGACTTATACATAGAATTCTGCATTATCCTGTTTGAAATACCTGCTTGCAATTTTACAGTTTCATTTTAGTCTTTAGTTGTTTATTTATTTTCTTTCACACAAGAATATTGATAATAGAAAAACAGTAAATGTTGTTACTGCCTACCCCTGCCCAAAGTTTTGGTCAGTACTTTGAATGGAGTCTTAAGTAAGGAGCTTAACACTCTTAAGCATGAACTTTAAAATGAGAATGGGGAAAGTAGGGATGAGGCACACAGCCTCATGAAAGAAGCAGGCTAAAATTTAGACTGTAATTTAGAAATGTAATGATTCATTCTTTTATTAAAATGTGCTCTGGAGCAAAAAGCAAACAGGGTAAGGAAGATCAAGAGTGCTGTTTGGGGAGGAAGTTGAGGTTTTAAATAGGGCGATCATGGCAGGTCTTATTGAGAAAGGCCTTTATTAAGTAAAGATTTGAAGGAGGTGAGGGAGTCAGTCAGATACATATGAGGGGTAAGAAAGTCCAGCAAAGGGAACATTCAGTGAAGCCCTGAGGCAGGAACATGTCTGATTTTATCAAGGAAAAAAGAAGGCCAGTGTGACGGGAGCAGAGTAAAGGAGGGTAATAGTCGTCCAAGATGAAATTAGCAGAGAGTGGGGCAGATCACAAAGATGTTTGTGGGACACCTGAAGGACTTTGGCTTTTGTTGTGAATGGTATAGGGAACCACTGGAGGATTTTTGAACAGAGGAATGCCATGATCCAACTTAAATTTTAAAAGCCTGATTCTGCCTGCTGTGTTGAGAGTAGACAGTGAGAAAGCCAAGCTAGAAACAGGAAAACCAGTTAGGAGGGTGTTACACTAATCAAAGCAGGAGATAGGTGGCTTGGACCGAGCTGCAGCAATGGAGGTGGTGAGAAGTGATTGGATTCTGGATACACTGAATAATAAGGATTTTCTTAGGGTTTGGATATAGGGTATGAGAGGAATCAAGGATGATTTCAACATATGTGACCTTAATAACTGGAAGGATGGAATTACCATCAACTGAGGGGGGGTAACTGTAGGTATAGGGGTGGGAGTTGGACATAATATGTTTGAGAGGTCTCTTTGTCATCCAGGTGGAGCTGTTGAGAAGGCAGTTGGTTATGCATGTCTGGAGTTTAGGAGAGAGATTGGCTGGCAATGTAAATTTGGGAGTTATTAGGAATAGATCACATATAGAGCCATGAGATTGGATGAGGTCACCAGGACTGTGAATGTAGATAGAGATGGACAAAAGAAAGGACCAAGCCTTGGGGCACTCCAACACTAAAAGGTCTTGGAGGGAAACAAAGACTCAACAAAGCTGACTGAAAAGGAGCAACCCCTGAGGAAGGAGGAAAATCAACAGTGTCATATCCTGGAAGCCAGATGAGAAAAAGTCAAGGAAGTGATGATCCTTTTCAGGTGACACTGATAGATAGAAATCAAGAATTAGCCATTGGTTTTAGCAACACAGAGTTCATGGGTGATGAGGGCAGTTTCTATGGTGTAATAGGGACAAAGCTTGATGGGAGAAACCAGATGGATGGAAAACTGATTGGAGAGAATGGGAGAAGAATAGGAGGCAGCCAGTGTAGGCATTTCTTTCAAGGAGTTCACTGCAAAGGGAGCAGAAATATGAGGCAGTAACTGGTGGTGATAGAGGATTAAGAGAGAGTTTGAGGTGGTAGACATTCAGCTCCATGGGTGAATGTAGACACTGGAAGTTAGATTTAACCAGGGTTGTAGTTTTGCCAAGTGAATAGGAAGGAGTGAGAGAAGAGTAGTTATGATAATTGACCACAGAATTTGAACTAGGTAAAGAGAACATCAAGGGAGCGAGGGGCAGTGAAAGGTGGTTTCAGGAATAGAGGGAAGTTCTAGAGGGGTTGGAATATGGGATTCAGGTGGGTAGATGACAGAAACAGAGAGGAATAGTAATGCTATAATCTCATGACATAACGTTCAAAGTTAGTGAGTTTTAAAGAGGGAAGGAGAATAGTGGCAAAAAGGAGCAACCAGCCTCACTTCTAAGGCCTGTAGTACTAGGCCTCTGGAAACACAGAGCCACCTCTAGAGGGAAATGTAGGGAAAACAGTGTCCTTAGAGTAGCTTTGTGTCAACCCCAGCACTATTCCAAAGAACACAGTGGAAAGGTTCCAGATGTTGGACAACAGAGAGTGAGAGGGACAGAATGGGGGTTGATCCTTCACGGATCAGATTCAGGAGATGACAGGTAACTTGGGAGGCACAGATTTCTTATGGTAACTGACATAAACCAGGATAAATGATCAGAGATTGAACTTCATTTACAAAGGTGCTAACATTGCAGATTATCTCTAGTGGGAAACAAATAAAGAACTATCCCATTTAGTTGGAGGAAATAATTATTTTGAAGAGGACAGGTATTTGAATGACCAAATATTGAAAGTGGAGAAATTTTAATGTAAATGATAATTAACACAGAAACTTAAAGGATGATTTCTGAGAAGTGGTTGCTCTGTAGTAAAGATGGGCATATTTGTTTATAAGATTAGGTACTTTATATTAAATAATGAATTCAGGACTAAAAACCAATATACTCTTAAGATTCTAATTCCAATGCTGACATTGGCTCTTTGAACAAGGATAAAGTGATAATAGCAATGGAAAAACTAAATTAACAGCTGGATTGATTCTGTAACAGAATGAAAGTTTAATATTGATGCATTTGTGACACAGAAACTCAGTGGTTAATGTCATTTCTCACTCTTAGGATCAGTTTATCTGTGGAGAAACAATTCCAGCGCCTTCAGCCAACAAAGAATTAGTTAAATGCTGAAGAAGGCTTCAGAAATCCAAATCGTGAACAGTTGGGAGTGAACCAAGATGGAAACATCAAATACAAAGTTTCTGGCTTCTTCACTGAGATAACCATTTTGTGGTTTGCTGTTCTGTTAAGAGTGTGGATTCTTCCCATCAGCTGCTAAGTTCACCTTCAAGAAGTGTATCCACAACATGACATAATTGGATTTCGTGATTAGAACTTTGAATTGGAAGTGTTCTCAATTATCTCATCTGGATGTAAAGGAAGATAATTTCAGATCAGTGCTTTCTTTCTCTCATTTTCATCATTTTTATATCTTGAACCTAATTAGTTTAACCTCTGATAACAGCATCATCTACCTCAGTCATTAGGATTCCTTAATAAAAAAGAGATTGGGTTTTTTTTTTACTTATTTAGTAAGATGATTAAAATTAGCCCTTCCTTTAAAATTTGACATCAATTTTGCTGTTCTAGATTTAAAATTATTTATTAGTACCACACTTCTAGCTCTTGTACTAAGGAGGTCTCACCTCAGTCATGCCATTATTAGAATGTTCATGTTCTGTTCAGGGTGCCATTTCTGTTACACTTAATGCACAGAGTTTGGTCATGATATTAAAGAGAAAACATAGGTCACAATTTCTCCAGAGCTAAAAGCTAGTGAATAAGAAAGAAAACTCCAAAGTGAAATGACCAAGGAATATGGAGTTTCCTTATATTCTGCAACTTCCTTGGAAGTCAAAATAAGATAAAAAGCAAAACTGCCGAAGGAAGTGAAATTGATAACAGAATGAGAGAAGCAAAACATGCCAACTTAGTAAGTAAAATACTGATTTTGCCAGATCAGAGCAAATAATATTTCTGTGTCTGGGTTCTTGTTTGTTTAAGGCTAATGAAATTGCATTCCAGGCATCAAGTCCTCATGGCTGGCTGGTACTAGTGCTTTCAGCATATCGCAATATCCTGTCACTACTCGTAAAAGGTAAAGCATCTACAACAGAGAAGGAGCTTGAAAATAGATCTATTCTGAATTATTATGCCCATGAGGACACATGGGCATAACAAGCCTCTATAATGTGCAGCCAAACCAGACATGCATTCCTGTAGAGAAATGTTGCCTTGGAGAAAAAGAAACATAAGCTATCAGTCTTTCTTTGCTGCAGTATTAAGAATAGCAAGAAATTAGAATCATTTACATGGAAATTTGAAAATTCCCTTTATACACAACTTCGCTGCATATGTATAAAATTTTTAAAATGCACTGATGTCTGGCAGGTTGTTTTGGGAATGGCTCCTGCAATTAGAGAAAAATAGCTTGCTAGAATGTGAATGTTTTGTTACTGATTGATAAATGTGCTACACACACTCATTGAATCTTTAAATTGAAACGAATGGCCTTTTTTACCTGCCAGCAGCATGGCTATGTGCAGCCATGAGGCTGAGATATAATAAGTCACCAAAAATTGTATACTGAAAGTGCTGGTACATTGTATGGCATATTGTTGATGCGATGAGAAATCTTACTGCTGTCTGAGACACTGATACCCCAGAAGTAATCCACAGCTGCTTTGCAAAAACAAAGTGACTGCTGGGAAGAACAGAGCAGGGTACTTGCTGACTATGGTGGGAATGAGCTACAAAGAGAAATGAACTCTCCCATGCTCATGTTGATAGTTTTCTAAATATTGTGTTAGCTCTCTCTGCTGCTGGTGAATTTCATATAAACAGAATCCCTGATGTAGGTCTGCTATGAGCATAGAAAAACGAACAAAAGTTTCCAAGTTCAAACATCCCAGGAGAAAAGAAGCATAAACAGTATTGGCAATAAGAGATTGGTGATAATGCTGCAATAATGGCAATGATTTTCTTTCTAAAGCAATTGAGTCACTAAGTTTGTGAACTATAAAAGAACACATCAAGATTTAATCCTGTGTTACACAGAAAGTAAAACAGTCTTTCAGATATGACTGAAGCTCTGTGTGGCATGTATGCTTTATTTATCCCAGGATATTTCTGGAGCACCTCTAAGAACTGATTTGTAATCCAAATGGCCTCTTATTAGCTTTGTAATGTTTGGCAAAGCCAGTAGATTCCTCACTTCTACAATTAGGAGATCAGGTCAGGTGATTTCTCAGCTGTCAGTTCTCTAATTTCAGGCTTGGTAACTCAGAGGAACAGAAATGGCAATTGAAACCTTTATAAACTCAAACAGTCTAAATCATGAATTACAGAGAAAGAGACTTCATTCTTCAATAACTTCATGTTATCACACTTCTGAGTTTGAAATTATGAAGTCAACTAAAGGATTCTACATATACTTTAGTGTACACATTCAGAAACATTTTTCTTAGAAAAAGCACCCAACATGTTTGATAACTATATTTATTACCAGAATAAATAGTATTGGCATGCTAAATAAAGTCAGATAATTAAAATCCATTTGTTTTCATGTACTTTTTCCCTAAATATCAACATTTTGAATTAAAGGGTTTTGTTGTAATGATTTTATATGAGGTAGAAATATTTTTTAACCGGTTTTGGGGGATTGTAAGTGGGTTTCTTGTGTGGGCTTATTGTGTGTCTTATTTTTAAATAAGAAGGAAATTTCCACTCTTTCTATCATTTGGGCTCTGGGTTTTTGTTATTTGGGGGGAAAAAAGCTGAGTCAAGAGATAGTATGGCAAAGAAAGTTGACAGGTGAGTAATTCAGTTTATTGCTAGGAAAGAAGACAAATGATCAATTCTTGGGTTGGTTTGAGAGCCCAGCTCTGGTCAGGACACAATTTTAATCTTAGTGTCTCTACTATGATCTTAAGTTAGTTGTTATGTCCTGGTATGTGAATGTAGACCATAATAGTACCTCTTTCATAGGGTTGGTGGATGAACTCATCTAGCAAGTGCTTGGGGAGTGCTTGTGCTAGGCACTAGGTGGAGAAGACTGGGTTTCTGCCATCTGGAGCTTACATGCAACTGGAAGAAACAGGAAATAAGATTAGACTGTGGGTAGAGCCCCGAAGGAAACACCAGGAAATGTGAGAGAGTAACTGGGTCAGGTGACTTTTTAAAGAGGAAATAGGAATCTGAGGTCTGGCACTTTTCCTGAGACCTGAAGGATAAGAATGAAATGACCTTGTGAAAATGATTAAATGAGCCAATGCCTAGAAAACATTTAGCTCAATGCCTATCATATGTGCAAAAAAAGGAATGTGTTAAGTAAAGTCTAAATCCATGTTCTGTTGCTATAATAATACTTGAGACTGGGTAATTTATAAAAAATAAAGGTTTATTTTGCTCATGATTCTGCAGCCCGGGAAGTTCAAGATCGAGCAGCATCTGGTGGGCTTCTGGTGAGGGCCTTGTGCTGTGTCAGTATGGTGGAGAAGTGAAAGGGGATGCAGATGTGTGCAAAGATGCTAAGCAGGAGAGGCTGCCTCATTTTATAACAATCCACTCTCGCGGTAACTAATCCAGTCTGGGAAGTGGGAGAACTCCCTGGCATTAATCCCATCATGAAGGCAGATCCCTCGTGACCCAAATGCCTCTCATAGGTTTCACCACCTCTCAACACCATCACATTGGGGAACAAGCCATATTCAAACCATAGCAAGCATTTATAGTATTCTTAGAATAAATATGAGAAGTGCTAAGTTTTAGACATCCCCACCCGCCACCTTACTGAATCTAGGGGTGTTTTAACAAGCCCTCTATCTAGCTCATTCTGATGAAGCTAAAGTTTGAGAACCACTGATTTTCAGATTTGGCCCCAGAGTCTGATTTAATTGGATGCAGCTTGTGCATCACGATTTTTTAAAAGGGTCCCTAGTGATTCTAATGTGCAGCCAAGGCTGAGAACCACTGGGCTAGAAAATCAGAAAGTTCATAATCAACAAAGTAAAAAGCCAGTTGTAAAAATTGGTCACACACACACCTGCTTTGTACATGGAACAATGAGCTTGAGCTCAATTG